>JACCIY010001670.1:0-51176 GCA_025506505.1 Flaveria sonorensis | reverse complement strand
GCACAAATCTTAAAATATGCTTAGCAAAATAAACGAAAGAATGAGTTACGTAAATATGTTACAAAAAGGGAATAAAATAATTGAAAGGAACTAATAATCTTTCATAATAAACTTCAAACTTTTGATTTCAATATCATTTTTTCTTTGTGTAAAGTAAATTATTATTTTTTGTATAAAATGTTTTTAGACACTTATGGATAACATATGTTTTTTTTATCAATCGTGTAAATACAGGGTACTAACATAGTCACTATATAAATACGTACAAACATTGATGTAGCCGGGTTTCTTTTTTCTAAATTTATTTTTATGTTAGTTTAGACATATCTTTAAAACTTTTAAATATATCAGTGATATACTTAATTTGATCTACGTTTTAATATAAATTTTATTTTAACCGAGTGTGGTCAAAGGTTGCTCTTTTAGAACTTTGGTTATATAATGTTTTATAAAATTGTGAATATAGCATTATGAGTTATGACTTTTTTATCTTTTGTCACGTTTTGACATGAATTTATTTACAACCAAGCTATGTAAAAATGTGATTTTATTTTATAACTTTGGGTATATAATATTTTATAAAATTCTAAATATTTCGTTGTGACATTCTTAATTATTTCTACGTTTTGCTATGAATTTTATTAAAAGGCAAGCTGTATCATCTCTCACAAGGCTTACAAAATTTCTATTTGCGCCGTGCGGAGGAAATCTACGATTGTACAACAAAAGCTTTAGAGATCATGTTCATGTAGATACATGTTCGGGTTATCCCTCCCATATGCCTAAAGTCTAAACTAAAACCTCACCTTAAAAATATCCGTTTTCCACTCTCCCCCGTATCCTCTCCCTCCGACATAATCAAAATGTCAGCTTTTCACATCAGCATCTTCTTTCTTTTTGCTCATCCGAGTAAAAAAAGTACCCCAAAATTGAAATAAAAGAAAAGGATAAAAAACCAACCATTAAATAAAGTTACACCAATGATTCTTAGGATAAGTAGTTGACATGTGGTGTCTTAGACTTTATTAAAATAGATGGAAGTCTTGGATTTAAGTCTCATCTATGATTAAAAATGGGTTTCAGGTTGAGCGAGAAGGTTTTCTTTCACTTAGGCTGAGTTTTCTTTTTAAGGGTGGTCTCGAGTTACGTACTAAAGTAATGAAGATGATCGGGTGGACCAATGAGTTTCTCTCACTTAATTTTATTTATACAAAAAGCAACTAAAATAAATTTTCACTTTTTCGTTTTAACAACAAGCATCTAACGTACCTTCTAATCCTACTTGAAGTCTACACATGTCTATTGTGAGAGTTAACCCTTAATTATATAAGAAAAACATATTTCCTACACATATTCAAACCACTAAAAGTCATAAACTCTGAGACGTTAAAATTAGGGTTTTTACATATTTTTTCTTCGTAAGATCACAAATTATATATTTCCCCAATCGAAAAAATCAATTAAATATTTATCCTTCCTAACACATATTTATTACATATTTATCCATTTCATTAAAATTAACCTATTAAACGATTATTTTACCTTGTTTTTAAAAGAAATTTTTACATATTGATAGTCTATTATTAATAATAAAACTTTTAACAGTATGTTTTGTATCTAAATATATAAACTTTGATTATCGGTTATTGTTATTTGAAATGAAGTTTTAAACAAGATGTAATTTTATTGTTTTATTTATATAGAAGACTCAAACTTAAGAAAATATATTGTTGTTTTGAAATGAAGTTTAAACGGGTAAATATGTAATATATATGTTTTAGCAAGGGGAAATATGTAATTGATTTTTCGATTTGAATAAATATGTAATTAATGACTTTAAAAAGGGAAAATATGTAAATGCCCCTTAAAATTATACTTAGCAAATAGGTTGAGCTACTCCTCTCCTCATACTACCTCTACTCTCCCTAATGCATATATATTACATCCCTACATACACTTGTAAACACAACAAAAACTTTTCTATATGTTCTTGACTACACATACACTTGTAAACACAAACAAAAACTTTTCTATATGTTCTTGACTACAGAGGGTGTATCCAATAGTCTAGGGCTGGTAATGACTGATCTATTTATAACACGATTAAACCTGTTAAATAAAAAAATTATTTTGTAAATGTTTACATTTTTAAAATAATTAAAATTAGGAGGCTAGACTTTATTATTTCTCATTCTTGGTGCATAAAAACATTAAAAAAATTATAGGCATAAAATAGATAGTTAAACAAGTCATTTTCATGTTTGATAGTTGATACTTGTGTTACTCGTGTCATCTTTAACCTGTTAAACACGATAAGAACTGTTATGTAAACCCTACCAATACATTTACCCATGGATATGGGTTTCTTGACATTTCAAACCCGAGAAGCTAGAATTTTACTAACCCAAAAACTAAACATCATTCGACTAAATATTGGTCGTAACACTGAATATTTCCAAATTTCCAGGGTTGAGTGGACATGAAAGCCACTTTTATAATTGTATTTTTTATTCTAGATGTTTGATTAGTTTATTCTAATCATCATCTGTCTATAAAATTTCCTTTGTTGCTCAAAAAAAAAAAATATTGTCATAGCACACCCAAATTCGAAGAAAATGTTAATAAAAACAAACCCTAACTTAAAAATGTACAAGTCCATAAATTGAAACCAATATAAATATAAAAAAAAACCCAATCCTTTTGAAAACTTTTCTAACCCAAGCTGAATTTTGCCATGGTTACACTTGTAATATCAACATATGTTGGTCTTTTAACACCAAGGAAAAACCAACACATTTGTTCAATCAAACTAAAAGAAATCATAATATTTGAAAAAAAGACTCAAATAAAATATATAACACATATGAAACAAACAAACTCATACAAGATTGTCTATAACCATATATGACATTTTGACAAGACATTCATGGTTTCAAAAAACAAACTTTACGTTCATCAGTAGCACCTAAGTTACGACCCATGTTTACCAGGACTTTCCGGGATAGAATTCCCATTTTCATCGTATGAAATCTTCCCCGAAAACTCAAGAGGCCGACATCTTTCTCCCATGATAATTGTCCGCTTCCATACCGCCTCATCATCATCATGTTCATGATCATCATCACATCCTCCATCCTCTACTTTCCTCCATGAGATCATCTTGGCCATCAATAGCGCCTTACTACTCAAACCACTTCCTAATTTCGACATCTTTGGCTTCTTGTCACCTAAGTGCACCGTGTTCTTTTCTCTTATACGTATCCGATCTTTTTAAACCACCGTGTGAACCGCATAGAAAACCAATGATCGAGAACACGGATATAACCGCGAGTACAACCGCGATAAACGTGAGGCTCGGGAAGGGTAATACCGTCTTTTGTATTAAGATTAGTTGTCTAGCCATGGTAGATGTTACAAGAATATAATCAACTGTAGATGAAGGGATATTAAGAGAATGTTATAAGTGCAACCGGGGTTGTTGAAAGTATTGGACCCTGGTGGTTGGTATATATGGAGTGACTACTAAGGTAATGGACAAAAGACCCCATGTTTGGTCAAGTGAAAATTACAAAACAATCCTTGCTTTTGATATATGTTTTACATACTAAAAATATAAGTCACCGGTGACAATTATCTATTGGCATGTGCTAAAAGAAGTGACGACTGGGGCGGAACCAAGGCTCCGTAACCCCTAGTCGTCAGAATTCGATGAATTTTTTATTTATAAAAACTGAGATTTCAAGAAAAACATAAGTTGAACTCGATCAATAGAAAAAATAACCTTACGATCCTCTAACTAAGAAATTCTACTTTCGACACCGATGCCGATAATATATTGTTTTGTAATAAATAAATCATGTTTCTAAACTAGTCTAACCTGTGAACCGTTAAGGTGGTTGGTTCACAGTATGGTCTTTTCCTAATTTTTCTAAACTATAATTCTTCACATGTAAGGAAGTGTAAATGTTGGTCAAAATTATAACATATACAAACTTATTAAATTGAGGTTTTAAGAAACCAATTGTGTGGATCAAATAAAACAATCGCACACAAAGAAAATATTACTAGTCGGGTCAAGTAATATAAACCGAAAGTACAAGCTTTTATTATAATTTAATAATTGGAAAAATTAAAAAACTAAAACCATATAATTATTTTTGTTGAGGGTAAATTTGGTAACTTGACGGGGAAATGAGTTGATGGCACTTTTCGTGCCTCACGGGCCGAGTAGACTTGACGACTTTTGGCATTGACTGACGGTTGACTCCACGCTTAACGACGCAAACTTCACGGCTATTTATTTGTCCGTTAGCTCGTGTGGCATATCATTTCATGTCACTGTCACCTAAATAATTTAGTAATGAATAATGATGATAGGTTATTATTATTGGGAACTAAGTTAAATATCTGCTTTTATTACAATGACTCTTACTTGAAAATCGTTTTAGACTCAAAAAAAAAAAAAAAAAAAGTTGAGCTAGCTCTGATGTTAAATACATGTTGTGATCATATCTGTTATTCATTGTTAACATGCATGATGTTAAAAAAAAAAAAATAATAATAATGAAATTGATATGGGAGAAGAAAAAAGTAACACGAAAGAATTGGTCCTCCACCATCCGTTGTTGTCCTCGTCGTACTCCATCACATGTCAAGCATCTCATAGCCGTCAATCGTCAATCCCGTCATAATCCTTTGGTTGTTTGCTCTAGCATTCTTTAGGCCGAGATGAAAAGTAGGACCTTTGCATGGAAGGTTTCTTGTCATTTGATGAAGGTTGTTGATTTTTTCTATAAAGACAAATAAGTTAAAATACTTCGACAAAGAAGGATTTGAAGATAAAATAATTGAGCATTGTTAGACTTCAGTCAAATATGAACTATGAAGAACATCAATGTAAACCCTGACCTAAAGTTAGACTTCAAAGACAAAGTAAATGGGAGGGTTTGAAGACAAAAGACGTAACCTTAGATCCAGACTTCGATGACAAAAACATCGATGGAGGGTTTAGGTTAAGAAAGGAAGCGAGCGAGAAGGGGAAGGTGAGGTGACACAAAAAATGATTAGGTTAAAAAGGATATCACGTAATAGTTGATTATGAATTCAACTAAAATTGGTAAAAAAAAAGAAAAGGAAAAAGAACCTTGCCATACATAAATGAATAATAAAATTTGATGTAGCATGTAAAGGACTCTAAAGATAGAAATTTCACGTGCTTTAAAGAAAATAAAAATTAAAAAAAGGTAAAAGAGGTTACATGAATCCATAAACATTTTTATAAAAATATAAATTTCACATGCTTAAGAGAAATAATAAATAAAATTCAATCTATTCCATATTATGAGAGAAGGTTCTAAGAATTTTCATGTCTGAAGATTAAAAACAAATGGGTTGAAATGACTGCTATAATTGTAATAGCACTAAAGTGTAGTGAATTGAAATATTTTGATAGTCTAATAAAAAAAGGTTACATGAATCCATAACATGTTTCTAAATATTTTAAAAGTTTTTTTTAATTGTTGGTCAAAATTTAATGAGGGCTCCCCTGGCCCTCACTTGACATCGAGCTTGTACTTGAGACATTTAAATGAAATAATATTTATACCAACACAAAGATTTCAGACGATAAAGGGAATATTCCACATGAAACGATATTTTTTATGTTTTGTAATAACTTTACGCATTTCATTGAAGATAACTAACATATATGTTTTGTAGGACCTCTAGACCCTGTTTGGCGTGTTGCATTTTTTCATAGATATATAATCTTGGAAGGAAAGCAACAATATTAAATGTCCAAATATTATATAACATGACGATAACACACATATATACACCCAAGTGAAAGAAGTTGATTATATATTTTATATATAACTAAAAAGGTTGTTTAATTTGTTTTGAATATCAAGGAAGCTAACCAGTCGGTGTAAGATTTAAGGCACTTCTTCCTTCCATTTGCTCACTTTGTTCAAAGAGTAAGACCAATTTCAAAAATGAATTGCAAATTGTTGATTAAAATTGAAAAAAAAAGAGAATTTGTTAATATGTGTTCTAAGCCAAGACGGGTCTCTTTCAAGAAAACTTGACAGATTAAGACAGATACGTGATTAAACATGATAATTTATACTTACCATCTCTTTTGTCCTTATTAAAAACAAATTAAAGTACTTCATATGGTTGTAAAATAAAGTATTAAAACAAAAAAAAAAAATAACAGTACGTAGAAGCTAATTTGTATTGAGTTCTCTCTGCAACATCTTTATGTAATGGGATGGGGGTAGAGTTTACTTTCATCTCACCTCCAAACCTTATTATCAAATGGAAGTTTAGAGGTAATGTTTATTTGTTGTCATAGGTTTGTAAGAATAAAAGTAGCAAAGACTTCTTGCTAGATAACAATTAAGATGGCATTTTAGAGACTCCTCAAAAACTCAACACTTTTTTAAACAGTGAACTCACACGCTCAGTAAATCATCACATTTTATTCAAGACAAGACTTAAATCCTCACTACGTGAAAGGAACAGCATAGGAGTTCTGTACCATTGGGCTAATGCCCTTTAGTACTTCAACCCCATTTGATTTGAAGATGCTAACACTATCTGATTATCAAGATGCCTATCAGAAGTTTCATTAATCTTGTTACCATTGCCTTTAAAAGTTGCAAAAGAATGTGAAATTCTGTCTTTGCTTGTGTTTCAAAGTGTCCTCCAGATGACATGTTTGGCACAACTAGTAGAGTTTCTTGTAAACATGCTCAGTTTATGAAACCAAACAAATCTGCAAATATCAATATATTGATTGGACTCGCCTCACATACGCAGTTTCTAATATGATCAAATTTCAAATATCTGTTTTAACTAATGAACAAATTTAAATGCAAGTGAATATCAGATTTTCTGATGTTCAGACAAGATTGTTGAAGTCCAGCAGAAATAAAGCATGGGGATGTAAAATTATGGTGGAGTTTACAGCATCTCAACCTATACATGGATGGCAGAACACAAATTACTTCATGAACAAATATTGGTTATTGTATGATTTTTATTAGCTCATAATCTAATACAAAATTATGATGCAAGTCCCCTAAAAAATCTTCGTCATTTCTGTGTATATATCCATCATGTATTCAAAGAACTTTCAAACTCATAACGATTTAATCATTTTACGCTGTCACCTTGTAGTGTCCGCATCAAACCTCAGTACTAAGTGGGCCAGTAGTGTCGTCCTGTTTCAGTGTCAGCGCTTGTGGCTTCCCGCTTAGATGCACTATTTTAGACGAACAAGTCTCAATTTTCTATAACCTGTTTACAACATAAAATGTGATATAAGTCACCATTTAAAAAGAAAAATGAAAAAACACACATTGATAGCGATAAGATTCACCTTCGTCACAATAATGAAGGCTTCTAGATCAGGAGTTGGTTTCCATTAACTTCTACAATCCATTGAAGAGCGTATAAACCATATGTATGTGCTCTTGAAATTGGCCCATTTGCATATAAACTGATACAAAATTGACCTATTTGTATATAAATTCAAAAAGACATTACCTCGTCACATAAACACCATGGCCTTCATCTGGCAAGAACCCAAGGGCACACACTGCTGAATGGAGTTTTTGTAAAAAACAGCCACACCATTTGATGATCTGTGTGCTTCCACTTTCCATTTCTGACATCAATGCCCACAAGAAGATTGATTTCATGTCCCTGAGAAACCATATAAAGACAACCATACTCAACATCTCCTTTTCATTTCTTAAATATGCAGGACCAATAATCACTTCCCACATCAGCTACCCTCATGAAACATGGTCAACGCAAGTTTTCCTTCCACGATTGTCCTGTTTAGTTACCGTTTAAGAATAGAATGAATCATTACTTTGTGTTGTTTGATAAGAATGAAAAGACGAATGAATGAAATATAAAAGTGGTTACGGTGGTGATGGCTGGTGGCCAGTGGTGGTTTTTGGTGGCGGTGGTGGCAGCCGGTAGTGGTGGCTGGTTTTGATGGTGGTGGTGGCCAGTGGTGATGGTGGCTGGTGGCTCTCGATTTTGGTGGTCGGTGGTGGTCGGTGGTGGCCGATGGTGGTGGAGGCCGGTGGCTGGTGGTGGCGGTGATGGTGGTGGTGGTAACTAGGGATTAAATGGAATGTAATAAAAAATAAAAAGGAGAGATGAATCATGAATGAATTGAATTTGGTATGATTAGAGGGAATATGATTACTTGTGTAATGATCTATTTCATTTTGTTTACCAACCAAATATGTTATTTTCCATTCATCCTCAATTGTTCATTAAATTTCGTCTCTTATTCGTTGATACCAAACGCTACCTAAATGATTTTTCCTCACATCAGATAATGAGTTTAAATAACACTTTTTTAAGTCTTAATTTTGCCGTTCAATACAAATCTATCAATTTGGGCCCAACTTCCTGAATGGGTCAATATTCACTGATGCATAATTCTCTTTTATTTGGGTTATGTTCTGGACCCAATGGGCTGATATACTAACCAATCGGGTTCAAACAATTTCATCTTCTAAACTAAACACTCGCCCAAAACAGCAACTGTGCAAAGCGGCGAACGAGGGCAACCAACGTTCAAAGCTCTGCAGTCTCTAATCATCTTCATCTTCATCTCAATCGCCTTCGCTTCTGCCATATATTTCACCCTTTCTTCATCGTCATCAGTCTCAGGTCTGTCACTTATCTCATTTCGTTAAGTTTTATTCATCTATTTGAGTCTTCTATGCTAAATTAGGGTTAACTAGATAGTTGGATCGTATTTATGTGGTTGAAAATTAGGTTACTGATTGTTTCTTCGTATCATGTTGTAATTGTTTAGTTGATTTGCTAACAAATGGTCTCATAGTTTTCCTTAGATGCTTCTTTTTTTGCCTAAGTCTCATAGTATTGCTGTTACTATGGAGCTTGTAAGTTATAACGATTTGTAAAAGAGAACTCGAAAGAGTTAATATGTTTGATTGGAGTGAATTAGGGGAATGAAATTGGAATTTGAAGGAATTAATATGTTTGGTTATGGTTTATGAGTTTTAAAGTTTGTTTGAGTTTGTGTGTGTTAATGTTGTTTGGATACAGATGAAGACTGTAACTGGAAAAATTGTATCTGCGAAGCCTGTTAATCTCTCTAAAGCGGCCACTATCTTGTCGAATTTTGTAAACTCTGACAATGGAGCTTCTCAACCTGTGACTGCTTACCTTCGTCGCGCTTCTGCAGCGTTTAACGAGCTTGTGTACTTTAAAAAGCACCATAGGCTGAAGAAAGGTTCGTCAAAGGAAGAAATTTCAACAAGATCTGATATAAGTTATAGAAGCTTAGAAGAAGATGAGACTAAGGTTCTTGAAAATGGCGGGGTGAAGAAGAAAATTGAACAGGATCCTGTTGAAGTTGAAGGTAAATCAAGAAAGAAAGAGAAGAAAAAGAAGAAGACCGAGGCTAGTTTCGTGAGTGGGGAGAATGACAATATTGAAGTTGATTTAAAAGAAGGTAATGAGACCATGAGCGAAAAGAGTGAAGAAAAGAAGAAAAAGAAGAAGAAGAGGAAGAATGCAGAGGCTGATGGGGGCGAGATTGTTAATTCAGGGACGCCCAAGAGGAAGAAAAGAAGGAGAACTGAAACTGATGAATAGGCTTGAAAATTTGGTGAGCAATTTTGTTTTTATTGTTATAATGTGTCGAATGTGATATCATTGTTTGTTAAGCAATTGTTTAGCTTCTAGGCAAATTTTGATGGTTATAAACAGCTTTTGTGATTACTGGTATTATTTTCTTCTAGGAATCAATTTTCAATGTTGTTGACTTCATATATCATGCAATTTGACTCTCTTTGATTTATAGAAAGTAATGGTGCTGCTTAGTAACTTGTGGGCTGTATGGATCACTAGAAGAAATATTAGCTGGTGGACTCTCATGTTTGTCATTTAGTTTGTGTTATCTTTATTTCTATTTATATGCACGTATGTCATGCTACTTGTTATTCTTCAAGAGTTGCGTGTTACGAACCCATATCAATCTGCCCGCTAATCAGGTGATCTACTCATTCTGTCTTTAATTGAGAAAATATGAAATTAAATGAGTTTTGACGAACGAGTGAGTAATCTTCTGTTTATAAGCCAATCAGGCAAAGTTATTATACGAGGTAGTACCTTTAGCTTGACTCTGCTGATAATGTTATACTAGTGAACGAGCTCAAGTCATGTCAACTTGAAGTTTCTAAGGAGCTAGTGATAGTTGATGAGCTCAAAGTCCATAATCATTTCCTCAAAACAAGGGAACTAACATTTTTTTTTCTCATAAATAAGCTCTTTAAGGATCAATCAACAAGCTTTATCTTCTGTAATACATATATCCGTTTGTTCATATGATCTTACAAGACATCTGTCAAATCTCTTGATTAATACGTTGTACAATCCAGATGTAACATTTCACACGATATATAATCTCACCATGACCCGTTATATTTGTTCTTCAAGATCCACTTGGATAAACCATATCAAACCATATCAATCCGCTCATAAACCAACATCCATCAAACTCACATTGCTATGATTGTCTTTCAGCCACATATCAACCATAAGTAGTCGTTTGTAACCAACTTGCGACGAAAAATATGGTGGCAAAAACCTGGGTAGTCTCTTTTGCGACTGCTATGCAATTAGGGATTATTTTACAACTGAATTTAGCTGCAGTTATTACGATCACATATTGTGACTGATGTGTAAGCGAGTTACTTGCTATTGAAAGGCGGGTGATTGTGGCCGGTATACAACCAAATCTTACTCATCGTAATTTTGGAAATCAAAAGAACAATTAAGGAAAATCCATCATTACATTAAAGTGTACACGATTCCATTTTTTGTTATCAACTTTCTTTCATATTGTTTTGTTTTACTCCAACTTTTGTTAGTTAAAACGTAGAGTCAAAAATTGGTATATTATATGCGGTTAAGCTTCCGAAATTTTCATATTTCTTTGCTGGCAAATAGACCAACATAAATATGGAGAAACCAAATTATTAACCATCCCGGATTTGATAAAGATAAATCATCCCAAACTACAAAATAAAACTAAACAATATTAACATCTAAACAATAAAAAAGTTGAAGTTACTCAAACAAATTCACTTCCAACCTCGACGTCAAATATCGATCAACCACTTCTTTTCACAATATCTCTAAAAGATTTCTCCGTCGGTTTCAACAACTTATAAACAAAGCCTCCAGCTACTGCTCCGACGATCGGTCCAAAGATATACGCCCAAATTCCTTTGAACTTCCACTTCACAATAGCCGGTCCAAGACTTCTTGCAGGATTCATTGATGCTCCAGAAATCGGCCTGAATTTATATCAATCGGAAAATAATTCCATTAGATATTTCACAAAAGATTAAACTAATTTGAATAATAAGATATATGATAGTAAAAGTAAAGAATGTTTACATACCCTCCAACAAAGACATTTAACATAATGGTCATACCAACTACAATCCCTCCATGCTTTTTTATCTGCAATTTTAAATCAATAAAATTAGTAAAAATAGTTAAGATTAATAATATTATAAACCAATAATTTTTTTTATGAAAATGTCATCGAAATAACAAACATTAAAAAGTCAAATATAACTAATGTTTACAAGATCATTCATATTTCATAAGAAAACATACCGCCCTATGATCATTTGAAGCACCCGAAATAACAAACATAAGGATAAACGTAATGACTATTTCAACAACAAACGATTGCAGGGTTGATCCAGCCGGTATGGTTCCAAAATACGCTTCTGAAGTCACATCCATAATCAATGACAACGTCACACTCGAAGAATCGACCCCAACAATTGTGATGGTATATAAAAAGCAAGCTACATATAAAAATATAACATAAGTTTACCAGTAACAAGTTCTCATAAAAAATATTGTTTACTTATGTATAAAAATATACATACCTCTTTAAACGGACACAACCCCAAAAGAGATAAAGTAACCGTGACAGCAGGGTTAAAATGTGCACCGGAGACATGACCCACGGTGTATATCATGGCCATAACGATTAAACCCAAGTTACACACACGCCAGGGAATGTTACAGTGCCACCATAGAGCTTATTAACCGCCACCGATCCACAACCAGCAAAAATAACACAAAATGTGCCGATGAATTCAGCTAATATCTGCATAAAAGTACGAACATATGATGTAAATAATTATAATTGCAGATACAGTTGAAGTATCAAAGGGGCTCTAGCCTAATAGTATACAGATGTAAATAATGACGTAGTATTGAAGTTACAGTACACCTTTTGAACTAAATGGACTTTGTGATTTGTGGAGATACTTAAGGTAATATCGCCTTTTTCCATTGCGGAAAATTGAGATTCTGCTCCGTTAATCATGTTGATCGGGCCGAAATGAACTTTCAAAACCAGAGAGAATAAGATACAGAATTTAGGGTTTAATATGTGAAGGATGGTGTAAACGATGGTGGTTATATATAGGGGAACTGTACATGCATGAGCTGGTGGTTTTTTGTTTTATTTTTAAAATTTGAAAGTTGATAAGTTATCTCACGAAATGGGAAGTTTGTTGTGATTTTTATGATTCTTTTTTAACTTATATTTTGATTTATTAATATAAGGTGCACATTTTTTTATAAATAGTTTAGATGTATTCTTTTTATTTCCGTCATTTATGTTAATATATATTGCTAGTTGTAAAGTTATAATTGAAGGCATGAATGTTATGATTTCGAATCATCTTTGATCCAAGCTTATCTATTTCTTGACCAAAAAATTTCTTTATTGTGATTTTCTCGTGATCGTAAAGAGTATAAGGCTCTTATCCTTTTTATGCCAAAACTTTCTAATCAATTCTCTAAACTCTACTTTCTTGATGACTAAATTGGAGTATATACCTTATGCATTTTACGTCGAGATTGTTGTGCATGTATTTTATTTATTTATTTATTTATTTTGGTGACAGGTTGTTTAATGCCTTACCAAGTATGATATGAAATATAATGTACAAGCTAGATATCATTGAACTAAATTGAGATGTGTATGAGGCGTAATATCATATAGGAGTGCGGTACGTATGTATTGGTTAGAGTAAATTGCATAAATAGTCTATAGTGGTTTGTTAAAAGTAAAACATATGAGAGCTAACTAGTCACATTCTTTAGATCACTACTTATCATTTTGTAACATCGTTGAGGTCTAAAACTAATATTTTTAATGAAGCATGTGTTACCTGATTACGCAAAGCATAGTCATTTTTGGTTGACAATTTCTTCCCTCATTTTGTAAATTTTGTATGCCAAATAAACCTTTTATTTTATATTTTCACTTTTATTATTATTTAAGAATGTTTATTTAGATAAAGATAATGCTTGATACAAAATTCATGTGTATAGATTAAGAGTTTAAGGATTAAATTTGAGCAATCACTTAACATTTGTAAACATGATGGATTAGTCTGTCATTTAACAAAAGACGACTAAATTCTGCTTAAAAAAGAAAGGTAAACTGGGGCTATTCGGCATCCATTGTGAAGAACAAGCTTCTAACTTGTTAAGTGTAACTCTAACCGTCACCGTCTAAAAAAATGTGTACCTTAACTTTAACCTAAAACCTATATTTTTGATGTTATCGAGTTAAAGGTGAGATTATGAGAATAATTTAGGGATTTATTGGTTGAAGATTATTCATTTCATATGCATAATGCTATTAAGTTCATAAACAGTTAATCATAAGTGAAACAATGTGATGTTTATGGGGATACATTTCTTTTTTCTTTTGCTTAAAAACCACTAGGCATGGTTGAACTAATTGTGTAATGAAATTCAAGCTTTAGGACTTGAGAGTTTGACCTAACATGATGAGTATGGTGCTTTTGTGTTTAACTAGTTAGAGGCCATGAATGGATGAAAATTGATTCAAATCTTTTCTATATTGTGATAACTATCAAGAATAAAGAGATTTCGAAACTAGTATTTGATAGCCATGAACTATAGCATGCACAGGTCATGTTTTACATTTTGATAAGCTAATAACATTCAGGCACCTAATTTAAACGCATGGTGACTTAGACTCATGAAATACATTTTCATGGGTTAGATAAGCCATGAAAGGTTGTTTACGAGCATGATGAATGTTAGATCAAACGCGAAACAAACTGATCACAATCAATAGAACTTTAAAATCTTTCATTAGAACATAATCGAATTACATACAATTACACTTCAGATCAAGAAGTGTTCTTACAACTCTCGGAAGAAAAGAATCTTTCTTGGAAGAAAAGAATGAATGGGAGATTCATCCCAAAATCTACTTATAACGACCTACTAACAACCTGACTTTTAAGTGCACACGAACAACTCAACAAACTCCACCTTTGAGCCAAAAGTCAAAATGATGAATGAACAATCAAGTTACATATAGAATCTATCTACACAGCTGTAAATCCATCCAGAAACACACTTAGTGAGCATATCAGCAGCATCCTCCTTTGTATCCACATACTTTACAAGAACTTCTCCCTTGAACAACACATCCCTTACACAATGCAACCTAACATCAATGTGTTTATATCTCTCATGAAACACTTGATGCTTTGCAAGCTGAATAGCACCAAGGTTATCACACTGAACCAGTGCCTTATCCACATCAACACCTAGCTCAGCAACAAATCCCTTAGCCAAATAGCCTCTTTAAACAACTTCTGTCAATGCTATAAATTCTGACTCAGTAGTTGACAAAGCAACTACCTTTTGAAAAGTAGCTCTCCAACTCACAGTACCACCTAGTACTTGGAACACATACCCTATAATGGACCTTCCCTTATCATAATCATTTTCAAAATCTGAATCTACAAACCCTTGCACAACTGATCTATGATCTCTATGATGTCCAAATACAATACCATTATCTCTTATGCCATTGAGATACCTAAGTATCCACTTCACTCCTTCCTAATGTCTTTTCCCTGGGTTACTTAAGTACCTGCTAACTAGGCTTACTACCAATCCAATATCAAGCCTTGTACATAGCATCAAATACATGAGGCTACCTACAACACTTGAGTAAGGTACACTACTCATGTTAGCCTGATCTTCAGTAGTATTAGAAGAATCCTTGTTAGACAACTTGACATGACTTGCCAATAGTGTCACCACTGGCTTAGACTCATCCATGTAGAATGAACTAAGTATATTCTAAAGATATGAAGCTTGAGACAGTTTAATTGACCCAGATTCCCTGTCTCTTTGAATCTCCATACCTAGAATCCTTTTAGCCACTCCTAGCTCCTTCATGTCAAACTCAGCCTTCAACATCTCCTTTGTCTCATCAATCAATGCCCTATCCTTACATGCAACCAGCATGTCATTAACATATAAGAGCAGATACACATTACCACAGCCTTCATGATGCTTGTAATACACAGTTATCATACTCACTTATCATAAAACCTTGAGATACAATGTACTTATCAAACCTTAAGTACCATTTTCTAGGTGATTGTTTACGGCCATATAAAGACCTCTTCAATAAAGACTACCATGTAGAAAAGCTGTCTTTATATCTAGCTGTTCTAACTCAAGGTCATAAGTTGTTGTAAGTGATAAAATCACTCTTATAGATGTATGCTTTACAACAGGAGAGAAAACTTATTATAATCAATACCAGCCTTTGTGTAAAGCCCTTGGCAACCACTCTTGCTTTGTACCTTGGTTCCTGCCCTGGCAACCCTTCTTTGATCTTGTAAAGCCATTTACAATCAACAAGCTTTACTCCTTCTGCTTATCACCAATTCCCAAGTCTGATTCTTATATAATGAGTCAATTTTATCCTTCATTGCATCCTTCCACTTATCCTTTTCAACAGCATTAACAACCTCACCGAAAGTCATTGGTTCAAAAGCACTTTTCCATCTCTGCGGCACTGAACACAAATGCAGAGATGTCTTCTCTATACCTCACAAGAGGTACAATTTGCCTTCTTGGCCTGTGCTTAGCAATGTTGTGACTAGAACTGGCCTCGGATGTAGCTGTTCTCTCTCCTTAATCAGTCGGCTCATCATCTACACCATCTTTACAAATTGAACTGCCCTCAAGGCCCTTCACCTCAATTGAACATTCTCCTTGACTGAAGTACCTTCTTCATCATACTAGAGCCTAACATTGCATCCTTATTCAAAACCTCCTCTTGAAACACAACATTTCTGCTCATAATTATCTCTGGGCTTCCACTTCCCATTCTCCATAATCTATACCCTTTTATCCCTTCAGGATACCCAACCATAATGCACTTTTGAGCCCTTGGTTCTAGCTTACCCTGGCTTATATATGAATAGGCTACACACCCAAAGGCTTTTAGATTGCCATAATCTATCTTCCTACCTGACCACTTTTCCATGGGTATCTTCATTTCTATTGCTGATGAAGGTGACCTATTCACCAAATAAGCAGCTGTCTTAACAGCCTCTACCCAAAAACTCTTAGGCAGTCCTGAAGCAATTAACATACACTGACCTTGTCTAGCAGAGTTCTGTTCATCCTTTCTGCTAGACCATTCTGTTGTGGTGTACCAGGTATTGTTAGATGTCTAGTAATGCCATGACATTTGCAATACTGATTAAACTTACCATTACAGAATTCTAGCCCATTGTCTATCCTCAATTTCTTTACCTTCTTTTCAGTTTGGGTTTCACTAGGTTTTTCCACTCCTTAAAGCTTTCAAATGCTTCAGACTTATGTCTTAGTATATACACCGACACTCTTCTTGAGTAGTCATCTATGATTGACAGAAAATAGGAAGCCCCTCCTAATGACATATGTCTAGCAGGACCCCACAAGTCAGCATGCATATAATCTAGTACCCCTGTGACCTATGTAATCTCTTTGCAAACTTAACTCTTGTTGACTTTCCCACTATGCAATTTTCAAAGTTACCAAACTCACACTTGCCTAGACTATTAATAGCTCCTTGTTTCTTATGTTCCAACATACCTCGGCTACTCATGTGTCCCAGTTTAATATGCCACTGCATATCAGGATCCACCACCTTACTTGCAGCTACACTGGCACTACCTCTCTCAACACATCCATCCAACACATAAGTATTGTTATTGCCCCTTGAGCCAGAGATTATAACCATTAAACCTTTTACAACTTTAGCTTTACCATTTTTCAGGTTTACATGATGCCCATCTCTTTTAAACACACCCAATGAGATCAGATTTCTTTTCAAGTCAAGGATATACCTTACTTCCTTGAGGTTCAATACAGTTACATTATGTAACCTCAATGAAGTTGTACCAACACCTTCTATATGGCAAGGTCTATTATCACCCAGCTGAACCACTCCTTGTCTTTCTAGTTTCAACACACTAAAAAATTGCTTGTTGGGTGTCATATGATAAGAGCAGGCAGAATCTAAAATCCAATCATGGCCATTATCATGTTCATGTGACACCATTAATACATCTGAGCTCTCATACCCATCATCTGACCCCTCAGGGGAGTTGTAAGGTTGATGCTTAGCCTTTGAGTATTCAACCTTCTTCTTCTTCCACTCCGGACACTCTCTTTTGAAATGCTTATCCGAATTACAAACGAAACATCTTCTTTTTACCCTTGACTTTGATTGAGATCCTCCACTTCTTGACTTAGATCTCTGTTCTGATCTTCCCCTGACGAATAAACCATCGCCACTTTCATCTTTTACTTCTCCCTTTTTTTGTAATTTTTTTGAGTTCATAGCCGCTGTCACCTTATCCATTGACAAGCTCTCCCTTCCAAACAATAAGGTGTCTACGAAATGCTCGTAGGACTGGGGTAATGATGACAAGAAGATTATAGCCCTGTCTTCATCATCAACCTCCACCTTAATGTTTTCAAGATCAAGAATTATCTTATTGAACTCATCTATATGGTCCTCTAGTGTCTTCCCTGATGACATTCAAAACGTATACAGGCGCTTCTTGAGATACAACCGATTGGCTAACGACTTAGTCATGTAGAGGCTTTCTAGTTTACTCCAAACTCCAGCGGCAGATGTCTCTTTTGAGACTTCGCGCAGCACCCTGTCACCAAGACTCGGGATAATGGCACTGTGTGCCTTTTCATGAGCATCCTTCCTTTTGTCTTGCAGCTCTTTCTTTTCTTTATCTGATATTTCCTACTACAACACCACCGTACCACAAGCAAGGGCGTCTGGAACTCCTTGATGAACCAAAAGAGCGCGCATCTTCACTCTCCACAGACTAAAGTCATTCTTCCCATCAAACTTCTCAATATCAAACTTCGCACCTGTCACCATTATTCAATTGCGATACAATCGACAACTCTTCTTCTTCACCGAGCCTCAAATAAGGCTCTGATACCAATTCTTAGATCAAAGTGGAACAAACTGATCACAATCAAAAGAACTTTGAAATTATTCATTAAGAACACAATCAAATTACATACAATTACACTTCAAATCAAGAAATGTTCTTACAACTCTCGGAAGAAAAGAATCTTTCTTAGAAGAAAAGTATGAATGGGAGATTCATCCCCAAATCTACTTAATCTACTTATAACGACTTACTAACAACCTGACTTTTAAGTGCACACGGACAACCCCGCACTTATTACAACTTTACATTTTAGCCCCTCAACTTCAGACTAATCTACTTATCAGTAACTAAACTATACAATTTGAATTTTGACCTCAAAAACTCAACAATGAATTTGATGATAAACTCGTCATGTAACACTCTTTTTATTATAAGTGTCGTGACTAATCATTTGCCCACCTTCTGATAAGTGATAACGTCACATGATGCCACTTTGATAAACACATTCAATATATCTGGATCATCATCATATATAGAAAACAACCTGTTAATAAAAAATATATGTGCATCTGCATTATTTGTTTTGATTTTTTAACAATCAAAATATTAACCAAATACGTTAAAATCATGAGAAATACGCAAGTCAATTTCACATGTATTAATCAAAATTTCATGAAAAGCATAAGATTTGTTATTGATATACGATAATATGTGAACTAGATATATGTACGACAGGAATTTACAAAAACTTATAATAAAATAAAAATGAATGCACGAGATAAGTTGAATATAGTATCATATCGTAAATCAAATCGATTGGTGATATAATTACAAGACTTGTATCAAATCTCAGAAACTAGAATACAACTAGTTTTACAGTTTTCTCAAAATTTTATCAAAATGACAGGATGATCAACTTTTAATCTTGTTTGTACTAATTTTGCCCCTTTTCTTTTTCTAGGGTTTCCGATAACCAACGACAAACCCTCATCCAATTTCCACCGGAAAATCATGCCAAAAGACCGAAAGCGCCACCTTCATGATTCTCCACCACCGTCCTCACGGCATCAAGACCACCGCCGCAGCCAAAACTCCGATCATTCATCACGTACACACTCACATCGTTCCCCATCATCTCCGGACCCAAATCACCATCGGATCCACCATGAATCACCAACAGGTAAGCACCAAGTGTTCCCTTCGTACATCGACACCCCCAATTTACCCATGAAAGTGAAATTACTATGTGAAATCATCGCCAACACACCGTCGTTAGAAGTAGATAGGGTTTTAGACGATACTAGATTTAGTGTTTCTACAGAAGACGTTGAAGACGTTCTTAAGCTGTCTTATGCGTATCCAGTTGCTGCTGTTAAGTTTTTCCGGTGGTCGGGGCATAAGTTGAATGACAGACATAGTCCTTATGCTTGGAATTTGATGATTGATATGTTGGGGAAACATTGTTTATTTGATGCAATGTGGGATGCGATTAATTCGATGAAGAAAGAGAGGTTGCTGTCTTTAGCTACATTTGCTTCGGTTTTTGGTAGTTATGTGTTGGCTGATAAGGTGAAAGAAGCCCTGAGGGCATTTGAAGGTATGGAACGGCATGGTTGTGCAGCAGATATAGTGGCTTTAAACTCGCTTTTTAGTGCGATTTGTAGAGACGGAAAGACTATAGATGCTAAAGATTACTTGAAGTTTGTCAAGGCTAAAATCAAGCCGGATGCTGATACATATGCCATTTTGTTGGAGGGCTGGGAGAAAGAACAAGATGAGGTTAATGCTAGAAAAACTTTTGATGAAATGGTAGTTGAAATCGGATGGGACCCTAACAATTTCTCTGCTTATGATTCTTTTTTAAATGCATTGCTCAAGGGTTCGGGTGGGCTGCGGGAGGCTATAAGGTTCTTTGAAGTTTTGAAGGATAGAGGGTGCTATCCAGGGATTAGGTTTTTTAAAGCTGCACTAAACGAGTGTGCAATGAACGGTGGTATAAAGACTGCTAAACTGCTGTGGGATTCAATGAGTGAGCTAAATGATTTTAAACCCGACACTGAATTGTATAATTCAATGATTTATTTGTATTCATACATTCAAGTGGTTGATCTGGGTAAAAAAATGTTAGATGAGATGGTTTTTAATGGGGTGTTTCCTGATTCTCAAAGTTATAATATTTTGTTTCAGTTCTCGATAGAGGGCATGAAGTTGAAAGAAGCTCAACTGATATTTACTGAGATGATTAAAAACGAGTTTGTGCCAATGCATGCCAGTTGCTGTTTGGCAGTTAAGGTGTTTGTAGAGGGTGGGGATCCTTATACTGCGATTAAAGTTTGGAAATGCATGCTTGAGAATTACGATTCTGATCTTGAGGAAGCAGGGAATGTTTTGGTTGGTGGGTTGCGTGATCTTAATCGTGTTCCTGAGGCAGTGAAGTATGCAGACGATATGTTAGATCGAGGGATTAAATTGAACCCTGCTACTTTGGCAAGATTGAGGCAGGGCCTTGCAAAAGCTGGAAAGGGCTCTGTTTATGATGAACTTTTGAAGAAATGGAAGCATTAAGAAGTTAGTTGCTGATAAGCTTTTCACATATAATTGTTTCTGGATCTAGATAAAGTTTTGCCTTTAGAAGATGTTATATGCAAATCCTGCCTATGATAGCATACTGTTGGAGGCTGAGAGGCTCTTTAATTTGAGTGTATCTTTTACATTAGTCCTAATTGTATTTTGTTTGAATATATGCAGAGTTGATTTGAAGCCCAAATTGGGTGCATCCATATCATTGTTCTTTTTTTTTATTTACAAGAACAATGGTTAGAATGTTAGATAGCCAAGTACAAAATGGACATGAATTGTTCATAAATCTGGATACTTGATTCAGCTATGTGATTTTCCCCATCTCTTCATCAGGCAAGGCTTCTTTTGACTGTTAAATTTCTTTTTTCATATGATTACACGTCGTGATTTATGACTTTTGGTAATTCTAGTCTTGTGGCTTTACCATATTTTGCACTGCTTTTTTTCCTTCTTTTATCTGATCTTCAGCACGTTAAATAGGTTATCGGCTCGTGTTGGTGTTGACCCATTTAACAAATGGTTTATATGAGCCAACCTAGGGATGAGCAACGGGTCGGAACCGAACCGAACCGGACCAACCCGCCCTTGACCCGAAACCGATAAGTGGTTTACATAAAGAACCGAGAACCGGACCATTTACATACGGTTCGGGCCAGACCGAACCGAGTTAAACGGGTCGGTTCAACATAATATGGTGGTCCGGACCGCAAATGTTTTTTAGGCTCGTGCTTTTTGCCTGGAGAAAAATGAAACTTAAAAATATTAACGAAACCAATCAATGGATTTGTTTCTTAGACTCGTTATTGTAACATAGACAAATTGGTACCATATTTAAATACAAACCGTACATTAGCTATCGTCATCACCCCTTTATGAGCTAATTTAGATATAGCGTGCAATAGTATTCATCTATAACTGACTAAAAGTTTATTGACCTGAACACTTTTATTATATGCTAGTAAAACATTTTTTACATTTTTGGTGTTCAAAAGCAACCCATTTAACATCTAAAAAACAAAAACCAACTCTTTTTTTCTTGCCTAATTGTAATCGGGCCGGACCAAAACCGACCTCTTACCCACGAGTTTAGACCGAAACGACCCATAACCGTTTACAAAAGGAAAGCCGAACTGTGGACCGGAACCGCTAACCCATACACAGCTCGGTCTCAGTTTTCATGGGTCGGTTCGCGGGTCTTAACCGGGTCGACCCGCGAAGTGCACACCCCTAAGCCAACCCAAAACCTTATTATATTGTGTTGTGTCGAAGTATCACAATGTGCTTTGTAAGTTTTCAGTCACCAACAGTCTTCTACTAACTGTTTATTTTGTTACTTTATAGTTCTCTATCACTAACAGTTTTCTATTAAGTGTTTACTTTGGTTACTTCATTGGTGGTAAGGATCTTAATACTCTAGAAGAAATTTTCATCCATTGGAATGTTAGAACCTTCGATGAGTCTTAAATATTGCTTTTCTAAATTATTTTTATCATACTCAAGACAAGGATTAGATTAGTAGATCCAGTATATTATTATCTGTTAATTTTAATTTTATCAACGTTTTATGGTCATTTTTAGAAGTAAAATCAAATTTCCTGAATCATATAATTGGAACATTAAAACGACAATCAATGAATTATGTTTTGTCTCTAGTGTCTTGAACAATTGTTATTTATAAGAGCAAATAAATAAGATAATAAAACTGCTGGAATAGCTCAGTTGGTTAGAGCGTGTGGCTGTTAACCACAAGGTCGGAGGTTCAAGCCCTTCTTCTAGCGGTTTATTTTTACCTTAAGTTCAAGGTTATATACTTATATCTCACTTTATAAAGCATAAATCTTCCATTTTCTCAAATTCATGTACAATTTAAGTTCTAGATTATATCTCACTTTATAAAACATAAATCTTACATTTTCTCAAAATCCATGTACCATGGCTTAAATATGCAAAAGCAACAACTCGATGAGCACGGTTCGTAATCAACTCACATGGTAGAGGACAGTTTTTCCCTTTTGTTTCTTACAAAACGAATGAAATTATCTACGTCTTGTCGACATGAAACTTTTGTTTAGACTGATGGTTGAGAGAGAATCTACAAGAGTTCGTCATACGACCTTGGCAACATCCCTCATTAACCCTTTGTTAGCATTACAAAAATCCATGTACTCCTGATAAGAAATGTACCCATCTCCATCGGTATCTATTTCAGCCATCATACGTTGGACTTCGTCAGTTGACACAGAGCCGAGCGTCTTCAAAGCTTCTCCAAGCTCTGTTGATGATATCTTTCCGTCTCCGTTTGTATCAAACCGCTTGAAGATTCTTTCAAGGTGCCTATCATCTTCATCTGCCATTTCGGTTTCACAATCGAGCTTTATTTTTATTAAATTAATGTGTGTATAGGTTTGGTTTTTGGTTAAAAGAAGTAAGGATGATATTGGTTATAAGATAACAGTGTAGAGCCAAGATTGTGGCTCCCCTTGGAGTTCGGAGTGTAACAAAGAATGCATCACTAGATTCACCGAAGAGATGGGATTAAAAATGGTCCGTACACTTTTAACACATGTTATAAACAAAAATAAATTGAAAATAGTTTTATTATCATGTATGTATTGAAGGGTATTTATGATTTGTTAATCTAGTACAACAAACTTGGAGTCTCTAAACCTAATTCTAAATCTACACTAATATTTATTATAGGATTAAAACCATCAACCACTTAGAAGTAATATTAATACTACACACCAAAATACTGCTACGCTACAAGCCGTTTGATGCATTTATGATTTGTTATTCTCTATTTTAATTGTTGGTGTACCACTTCTGTTAGATAAAAATGAAGTAAAATTTATTATTAAGTAATAAGTGATGAATTTTCTTTTAGTAATAGTGGTTACACTAATATTTAGACGTGACAAGCCATTCATTGTCAAGGGTCCATTGCTCTTGCAAAGGCTGCAGAAATGAATTGGCATAGAATTCAAATTTCAAAGGCCTTATCATTATTGGGTTGATACACGACAACAATCAAATTCATTATGATTCTGATTGTATCCTTTATAAGAAATAATAAACAAAGAAAATACACATGCTTCATCCTCGTGTTTCTTAATGGTTAATACACTTAGATGTTATGCCAAATATACATCTACAAAGGCATAAACATATACATCTTTGAAAGAATTACCTCGTTTAAAATATAAAATTCTGACCATTTATCTTCTAACTTTTTTAAACTCTGATATAAAATACCCAGCAGACCAGTCAACCCGCCAAGTTGACTTGAGACCGCCTAGCTAAATGAGTTCACAGGTTCAGTCTAAAACTGGCCAGAACCCGTTTAGGATAAACCAAAGCTAAATATTTCATGTTAAGTTCATGTCGTTTCAAAAATTCACTCTCCTAATTTGGCTTCTATAAAGGTTCAACTTTAGTTCTTCTTTGCTAAAAACAATCTTAATAAGCTTGATAATCACAAATTTCCACAAAAAAATAATGTATATTATGATAATCAAAGAAACCAGGTGAGATTACTTATGTATATCCTCCCGCTTTTTGCATCTAATCATCTTTCTAACAGGACATGATACAACGAGGTCTATAATTAGGCATAAAGTTAGGAGAACAACAATTATTAGCTGACCTTCGGGGAAAAATGAAATGAGTTTATTAAAATGATTAATATACAGCCTGAACTTCAAGGACAATCAATTATGCAACAGTCTTGAGCAAAACATTCATGACAGCTTCAGTAGTCGGTAGAGCTGGAATGGCACCTCTTTCCGTAACAGTAATCGCACCACAAGCATTTGCAAAGCTAAGAGCTTCTCTTAACCGGTTTTCATCCTGTAAATAATAACCAAACTAATTAGCATCTAATCGAAATGTTAAACCTCCTGTCCCCATTAGTAAACATTTTCATATTACGAGTCTCGTGAATAACATTATGTTAATTAAAATTTTGCTGCTTTAAAGTCATACATACCTTAAGCAATGAGACATCTGCAGCAAGTTTTGATAATATTCCAGCAACAAAAGCATCTCCAGCACCTGTTGTGTCCACAGCATCCACCTTTACACCTTTTACTCTTCCACTAAACTCCTGTATAATTAATAAAATTAACGAAATGGTTACATAAATGGTTACAAAAACGCTAAATTATTCTGATTCTGCACATTACCTTTGTGTAATATCTGCAACCATCTGGTCCTTCTGTCACAAGTAGCAGTTTAAGATTTGGATGGTATAATTTACGGACAACATTGTCATCATACGGATCTTCTCCATTTGTTAGGAAAACAATCTCCTCTTCACTTATCTAATTGTGAACGATTATTTAAACAATTAGACGTCTGATTATGAAGAATAATAATTAAAAAAAAGTTGCATGGGTAGTGAATTAGATACCTTGATAATGTCGGCCGTATCCCAAATGCTCAAGATTCCTTCTCGAGCACTCTCTGCAGATGGCCATAAAGGAAGCCTCAAATTCGGGTCATAAGACAAAAGAACACCAGCATCCTTTGCAACTTTTGTTGCAGCAATATGAGCCGATTTGCACGGTTCAGTAATCAGACTTATGGAACCATAATGAAATATTTTTGCCTGCAAGAGTAATAATAATACTAAAGAATGTGAACAAATTTGTGAAACTTAAGGCCCATATTGACAATTGAAAGACCTTTCTTATTAAATCAAGATCAAGTTCAGATTCCTGTAAAAGCATATCCGCACTAGGGTTTCTGTAAAACATGAATTCACGTTCACCGTCCTTTTTCAGCGTCACGAAAGCTAATGCAGTACGAGCACCAGGATCAAACCGCATTCCTTCATTATTCACATTATTTTCTTTTAGAATATCAGCAAGCATGTAACCAAACTCATCTTCTCCAACCTGCAAATCAAAACACATGAAATCAGTCAACTAGAAAGCATTCAAAAGCATGTAACTTTGTTTCCACCTATTCAGCTACTAAGCTATCCATTACCTTGCCAATGAAAGCGGATGAACCACCGAGGCGAGCAATACCCACAGCAACATTTGCAGGTGCACCACCAGGTGCTTTCTTAAAGGCAGGTGCTTCAGCTAATGCAAGCCCATTTATTGTAGGGACAAAATCTATCAACATTTCCCCAAAACAAACCACAAGTGAGGACTCATCAGTTTCATGTGATCCCCGAACACTTGCCAGCACTTTTCCTGTGAGAAATTAAATCAAAATCACAATTAAAACAATCAAAATAGGCTTATATTAAAAAGGAGACTAAAATTTCATCTTCAAACTATGCAAAAATAAACAACATAAACTTTAGGTTCTCAACTCAACCCTAGTGATCAAAAGCAAAATCAACATAGATTCTCAACTGTCCATAACAGTCTAGATAACATGAAAAGCCAACAGAGTGAAATCCAACAATATACGTTGACTATTCGCCCAAATTGCAGTAGTTATTAGTGTCAATCCTCAATAGCACGCTCAAAGGAAACACCAATCGTACCTGACCGTACGCAAGGTGCAGAAGCAACTTTCAACGACGACCGATGAATCAATGGCGTTGTTGTTACGCGGGAACCTTTCACAGCATCACACGATCTGTAACCAACGGAACTGGAGGACCGATTGGACCAAGAAGACGGTCGAAAGCTTGAAGAAATGGCACCGAAACAGATAGCTGAAGGGTGAACTAAAGCCATACAACACAGTTGACAGATGATTACGTATGAAAGAAGTTAGCAGAGATCTGATACAACGGCAAGTGATGAACGATCGTAAAGCAACTTTTGGGAGTGAAGACGTGAGATGTAATCTGGTTGTTGAGGTTGTTAGATTCGCATTGAGATAATCGTGGAGATGTGAAGACGTGAGATGAAACCCTAGGTGATGGTGGGGCACATGTGAAGGAAGCTGTGAAGGTGAAAAAGATGTTGAGGCGGAGAGTGCTAAGGGATACAGTTAGAGGACACCAACGGACTTGTTGTTAACGGCAATATGAGGTAGAGGTAGTGCATTATTGTTTTTAGGACTTTAGATGCGCTCCCTTGTGATCCTCACCAATACCAACCACGTTTTTTCTTATAAATATCTTTTTTTATTTTTTTTTAAACTAGGTGTACGTCTTGAGATGGCCAGCACACGACATTATAACATAATACTATTTTTAGAGTGGAGATGGTAGTTTGGACGTCATTGCTTGACTTTGGGTGATCCCGTGAGTGGCATTGCCGGATGTGGTTTTCTGGGGCGGGATGTCATATTATAATTAATGAGTCTGATAATACTCATGTTTTAAAAAGAGTGACTAACACATTCCTTTACTATTATCTTCTATTTAAAGTTAAACTGGATAAATGATTACTAAATAATGGCTAAGATTCATATATACTACATTTGTATCATTTAATTTTAAAAATCTAATATTTATAAAAAGTTATATAAGACTGAAATATGTAATATAAAAAATCTTTAATTGACTTTAGTTAAACACATAAAAAAAACACTATTACTATTAGATGAAGTTTTCCTATTAAATCACTTTAATATTTTTCATCTAATTCAGTTTAATTTTCCTAGTTGTGTTCAATTCTATGTAATATTTGTTTAAAATTATAAAATTAAGTTAGGAAAATAAAACAAATATGAATCTTGTAACCAATAAGTTAAAATTTTATAGTCAACTTAAAATAGTAGATAATAGTTTAAAAAATTAATAAATAACAATAAAGTTTTATAACTGGTAGTTTAAGTTAATGTCAAAAAATAAACACTAAATGCTAAACAAGATTTATATATGTTTCATTTAACTCACTTGATTTTATTAAAATATAAATATTTATAAATATATTACATAAGGTCGTAACTAAAAAATTTTATATAAACAGAAAAACTTTAAAGCAACTTTAATGGAGAATTTATACATTTTATTGTTTGATGTAAACCTACCCCTTTTAAATATTACTATATTATTTAACTGGTAATTTTCTTAGGGTACAAATTCTCCTATATATATAAAAACAAAATGAAGAAATAATTGTTTTTTATAGGTTTAACACTAGCCACAAAGATATTACATATTTGCTATTTGCACCCCTTTTGTGGCCTTTATAAAACGCGAAAACCTTTCAGAGGATTTTGTGGGTGCTGACGGTGGTGTTTAGGTGGTGCTTCCCTTCCTACCGGTAGGCCGATTGACGCCGGCGCTACAATGTCGTGAGACGGCCTCCGACCATGCCGATGGTTGGATCCGTTGCCTGTGGCGGACTACAGTGGCGCTGTTGGTGGTCCCGTTTTGGGGGTCGTTTCCCTATTAAGGCGGTGGTCGGAATCACGAAATCTGAGCCTAAATTGGACAAGCAAGCCTAAAGATTGTTAATGAACCTCGATTTTGAAAGTTCACAGCGAAACACGAACGAGAAAAACCACTTAGTTACGTATCTAATTGAAAACACAAAGGTTGTATGGCTACCAAAATTAACTACAATGCTTTTGTTTTATAATGTGTATGATCAATAATTGCCTTCCAATATAAACTCAAACATTTAAATCTTCCTTACCACCAGAATCGTTGTCGCCGTCGGCCTCTGCCACTGTGCCATCACCTCCACTGCAACCGAGCCTCCATGACACATTTGTCTTGACTCGAACCATATGATTTTTGAAGCGGGGTATTTTGAAATGAACCCATTTGGACCCAACACAACTCGACACCATCGTTTTGCAATTCACGGTTTAATATGAGTCATATGCCATGCTTAGTTTGAGTTTATGATTTAAAAATGAGTTTTTCTTAATGATAAATCATTCATTGACGCTTGTTTAATGTGCATACACACATTAAATTTCTTTAAAATATGCTTGGTTTTAAAACTTTTGGATAATATTCTTTTATCTTGTTTCCATGCTTAAAAGACAATTTGTTTGTGCTTATTTATATAAGTCACTCATTGTGTTAAAAATATACACATATACAGACACATCTATTAATAAAACTAATGTTACATAAAGAACAATGCGAACTGTATAAACATTTCTACTTAGAAAGCAAAGATGATGAATATAATACACATAACTCATGACAATAACCTACCGTTTGAGACACAAAAGAAAACAAAAAAAGAAAGAAAAAAAAAAAAAGAACTCATAGACCCTTAGAACCAGGAACATTAATCCATCCTAACCGAACCTCAATTTCACCGGATACCGTGTTTCGTAATCGAAGAACCATGTTTTGGATAACTTCTCCTTTGCTCCATGTTATGTTGCTCTCTTCCGCTAAACAATTAGCTCTTGTTGGTTTTATGGTCACGATGATTGTATCGTTCGGTAGATCATCCAAACGCAATCTTAGCGCTTCTATGAATGGTTTGATGTCTATTTCTGCATCCCCCATTTTATCATCACGCGAGAACCTATCCTTATCATACACTTCCTATACTTTCATCACATGTATTCATCAGTGAAAAATATAAGTTAATAAAGAATTATGATTCAAATGAAAAACTAAAATCTATAGGGCGAAATTACCATTTTGATTGGAAGAGGTTCAAAAATTGGAAGGGTTAAAACTTCATCCCACACAGGATTATTGTTATTCTTCACCACTTCAGTCTTCAATTTCTGTGTGTAAATCTCTTGTAGAATCAGTATCAATTTGTTTTTAGTCACAATTTACTACTTTATGGGTACTATTTATATGTTCTAAGTTTCTTTTAGAAAACAGTTATTTTTAATAAAAAGTTAACAGCCCCTAAACCATAAATCATATATAACCGTTTTGGCTAACGCCGGGTACTAACCTAGGAAGAACATGCATATTTCAGGATAAACTAGTGTTGTTCATTATTCGGTTCCAAACCATTTAAACCAAAATTTAAACCGAGTCAAAACCGTTTAAAACTGAACCGATTAACATATTTGGTTTTTGGTTTCCTTTTCGGTAGACATGGGTTTTCGGTTCGGCTTTGGGTTTCAGAAATCCGAATATCAAATGGTGGTCATTTAAGTTTTGTGAGCCCAATTCAATTACAATTTTAGCCCAATTTTAGTTAGCAAACTCAAAACGATGATAAATAATATTTCTTAAAATAAAAATAAATAAAAAAGTTTTATTCAGTTTATTAGGTGGAAAAGCAAACCAAATTCGAATCCGGTTTTTTAGTTCGGTTTTGAACTTTCTAAATTGGTTTGGTTCGGCTTCAAAGAAAAAAAAAATTCAAACCAAACACCTAACCGATGAACATGATAAACAAATAGTGACCTGATAGCCTAATCGAAAGACGACATAAGGATCGCTGCCTCGGATATCCGTAGGGGCAAGGTTTACTCCTTTTCGAACATGAATGCTTAGCAAACCCAACAAGTGATCCATTCAAGATATTCGTGCGAGTTTTTTTTTTTCTGGAAATAGTATATCTTGCAGATTTATATAAATAGAACAACATGGATCTTATTTAGAACAAACAAAAACAAGGATTTTGTTCCTATTTCTTCTTAATTAACTCTTTAAATTTTATAAAATTACTTTTAATAGTAATTAGCCAAAGCATATTCTGTCAACGTACACTTGCAAGATATTCTTAATCTCATTTTTTTTTGCAATTGTGTTTACACACACGCACAAAGGTACATCATGAAATGTGTGCTGTGTATCTATCTTAAGACTTAAAAGTCATCTCCCATGTATGAACTCAAACATGTTTTTACGTAAAAGTCATCTTCTGCCATCACGTGATCACGTCATATCTATTGAATTTTTGTTTAACAACTTGGTACCCTAAACCTTTTTATACATTTTTATCAAATCGCATAAATGTTAAAAAAAGTTTCCTTTTATTATTATTTGTTAAATCTATATAGATAGTTATTCTTTTAAATACAAGCAAACATAAAACATATCCGGTATATCCCCTTTATAAAAAGCCTTTGATACAGTCTGAAAAGTATGTGATCAAAACAACTCTTACCTCTATTTCAAGGTTTAGGGCTCCTCCCACGGAGATCCTCGATGGGCTATTCTTTCAACTAGAAGGGTGCACGTGTAATGCGACGGTGTGACATTTTACATAAATGAGTTATTCTTGTAGTACTTACAAAAGTCTATTATGTGTTTTCTAAGCTAAAATTTAAAAAACCAAATAAATGGGTTCGGCGTGACTACTTGTACATTTACGCATTAACTTATTGTACCTCACAAGTTACAGATCGGTTTAGCAAAAAGTTTACACTAAAACGTTTAAAAAAAACACAAGTTACAATTGTAGTCTTAAAAGGTTTCTAAACATCATATATTAAAAGCTATAGCTGAAATCTTAAACAAATTAAGTTTTTTTTGTTTATAGGTAGATATTATAAAATTTTATGTAAGTGTTAGTAAATGTAAGATTATTATGTAAATAATTGTAAAAGGTAATATGTAAATAATGTTATAAATATTATTTTACCCTCAAAAGTTGTTGTATCGTATGCATTGAATAAAGTAATTATTTTTAATTTTATGTTATCTTAAAATACCCATCTCATATGCCTTATATATAGTATAGATAGTTAGGTGCCGTTTAAAAAATTATTAGATAAGCATAAAAATGTTCATAAAAGTAAAATTAAATAAACTAGAACACTAAAAAAATATCATATTTTCTTCTAGTTTTAACTATAAGTTTATAAGTTGTTAACAAAATATGTCGTAAATACGAAAAAATAGATATACAAAACGTTGATAGTAAAAGTTAACACATACTAAATTGGAGTTGAACCAGTATTTGGTGTAAGCGTGTGTTTTAAAGACGTATTGCTAGTTATCTTAGAATTAGTTTGGATATTGGTACAAACATTGAATATTAGAGCACCTCCGAGTCTATCGTAAATTGGCACATACATGGCATGGGAGGATTGGACAACACTACTTTAGAGACCAAAAGTTTGTGGCGAATTGGCTATGGACTGTGGTAGACAATAATTGAAAGAAAATGTGAAAGAAATCAGAGAGAGATATACCTCGACTCATTTACATTCTCTCACATTTTTTGCCTGTGACAATTTATACCCGGTTCATGCCAGGTGTTTTTGGGCCTGTTTCGATTCAGACTGCCAGTTTGACCGGTTTTTGTAACAAGATCTAACACGCCCTAGAATTCTGTGCATTTCATTGGTGTAAAATTGTAAACAAAGATATATTTTTTCATGTTTTCAAAGTTACATACCTCTGGTTTAGTGAACAGTTACTTTAAAAGAGAAGTAGCAATTATTGTCCTTTAACATTCAAGGAATGAAGACAGAAATTGTGGTTCCCTCTTTCAAGTTTCATAGTTCATGTGTTCATATCTTTTAGTCAAAAAGACAATTGCTGACTTGGCTCCCTTTATAACCACAATGCCACTCGCTGTGTTGTTTCACATCAAACTCACCATCGAGAGGGTGTGAATGAAAAATTTTGAGTGCGGTTCTGTTAAAAGGTTTGAACGTAGGTTCCTTTCGACCAAAGCCTCTATATCATTATTTCGTTTAGGTTGTAAACTATCCAAGTCGAGTAATAGCTCCCCTTGGTAGACGTAGAAGAGCTCTACTCGTTCAACTTATAGACTTCGAATCGAGTCATTTATTAAATAATTATAGTCATGTATTGTAATTCTTTTGAGCATCTCAGTAAGAATTATATCCACTAATTGCAATGATGAACGTAAGTCACCGGCCAAACCACGTAAATCTTGCGCTCTATTTCTCGTTATGATTTCCTCTTGTGCTCTATTTCTCGTTATGATTTTTGTTCGTGTATGCATGTGATTGTTTGGTTGTGATTTGTGATTCAAAGATGCCTAACAGATACCAAAAGGAATCTACATAACAAACAAAAACAAAGCAGGAAAAAACTAATTACTGTGGATCAAACCATAATCAATCCTTCTTTTACAACCAAATATAATATTAAGATTGCTTTTATACAAGATTAAACCACTAAAGCTAAAAACAAAACAAGCATCACTTACCAACATAAGTGTCTACCCTTATGAACCTAAAATACCATTCAACCGTTACAAACTACAACGATCAAGTTCGGATCTACAAACATACACTTATACACCTATAGAAACCGATCAGCAAGTGCAAAGCCGACATAACTACATACCTCTACAACCAGGAACATTAATCCAACTCAACCTAAGTTCAATTTCACCGCGTTCCACATTTCTTAATCTAAGAACCATGTTCTGGACAACACTTCCATCCGTCCATGTTATGTAGCTTTCCTCTGCTAAACAGTTGGTTCTCGTCGGTTTCACAGTTGTGATGATTGTATTGTTAGGGATATCATCAAAACGCATCCTCACAGCTTCCAAGAACGGTGTGAAGTCGAACTCTGCATCTCCCATTTTATCATCAGCTGAAAACAGATCCCTGTCATAGACCTCCTGCATTTTTATTATCAGGTCAACCAAAATATCTCATTGTCATGTTGGAAACAATGCATTTATAAGAACACTATGAAGAACATCCAACAATAGCTGCAAGCATGAGTGCCATTCTTAGTTTCAAAAAGCACAAGGCGCGCCGAGGTGATTGGGTCGCAAGCCAAGGGCACAAAGCGTATGCAAAAGCATAATGCTTTCGTATAGGAGGTGCAATATATTTATATAGTTTTTTTATATTTCTCATAGCTTTTAAGCATATCATGCCTAAATTTTAGCTATAAATAAGCTTTGTATATGAGTTAATACATAAATAAACTGTATGTACAACATCCTGATGCAAAAAGCTACTAATAAGCATAAGAGGCACGACGACCCTTTTGCGTGCCCCTCAAGTGCGATTTATTATTTTTGTACACTATGGTCTATGCACCTCACTGAGTCAAGATAAATACTGAGGCGCACTTTTTAAAACCAAGGACCTCAATTGCAGCCAAATGATCAACAATAACAGTATGGAGAACAACTTACAAGTCTAACAGGAATAGGCTCTACAATCGAGAGGGTTAAATCTTCATCCCACACAGGATTTAGGTTCTTCTTCACCACTCGAGTCTTCAGTTTCTGTACACAAAATTAGTCAAAATCAATATAATATCATCTCCAAAACAGTAACTTTTTAGTTTCACAAGTCACAACCAGACACACACATCCTAAATCTTAAAAAAAAGAAAAACAAAATCATCTAGAAACTTGTACAATAGCCTCCGGCCACCGCAAAGAGGCGATTAATCGGCACTACATTGGGCGGAAATAACTAAGCAAAACGATCAAAATCAACACCACCGCCGGCGGACAACAACCACCGTTTTCCGACGATAATCAACATCTCAACGACCGAAGGAACCACCAGTGAGACTTCAACATATCGCAAACTAAACTATAGCTCCAATTGATCGATTATGCATACAATAGTGAAGGAGAAATGAAGAAGAAGCTTAAGGATCACCTGTTTCCCCATGCGGATGATAACGTAAGGATCGCTGCTACGCAGATCTCGAACAGCGAGATTGACGCCTCTGTGGATGTGAACTCTGAGCAAACCTAACAAGTGGTAAGTCGACATTTCAACCTTGAAATCAGTGAAAAAGATAGTTAGTGAATGGATTGTGGGTTTTTTGATGGAGATGAAGGTTTGGGGATATCAATGGAGGTTTTAGGAATTAGGAACGTTGATTTGGGGTAGAAAACAATGGCTCTGGTTTGAACTTCGAACTAATATGGACGAGATGCAAGGCTTTGTGACGAAGTTATATATTCCAAACTTAAAAGTTGGTCAAATTTATAGGAATCTAAATTAGCATATATATATATATATATATATATATATATATATATATATATATATATATATATATATATATATATATATATAAAAGGTTAGAATTATTACAGAATTATTTTTTATTTTCAGAACTATATATATATATATATATATATATAGAAATCAGTAAAACCAAATATTAAAAAAAAAAAAAGTTTTTTTGAATTTTGAAAGTAAATGCATATTTGTTTCAAATTTATTTTGCCAATGGGGCTTGTTAGTCTAATGGATCGGTGATTGTTAGTCTAATGCTTCGGTGATTGCCTTTCATAGACATGATGTGAGTTTGAAGTGCAAGGTTAAAGTGATGTTTAAGAGAAAACAAAATATTGTTAAGAAACTGATTTTTAGAAAAAGTAGTTTCAGATTATTTTATAGAAATTAGTAAAACCAAATTTTGTTCATACAGTAAGATTTAAAGATGATAAAAGTTGTACAAATCTTACATGTATCTTGTGTAAAAATAAACTACTCTAAAGAGAGCAGGACTCGAAAATATCTTTCTTTTATATATAAATTAATATAGCATTGAAGACACTTATGGTTGTTTTAATTTTAAAATAACACCAAATTTTCAAACAAAAAAAAAATTAGTTTTTGTTTTTCTGGTAAATTACAAATTACTTTTACTAACTTGAGTTAAATTAAAAGTGGAATTGTCTTGAATACAAAGTAAACTAAATAAGATGTTGCCATATTCAGTTTACTTACTAATTATATATTGAGTCATTGAACTATAAATTAGATCTTAAGTCATGAATGAATACTATCACGAAGTTCTCAGTCTAGTTTTTAACTTTTTAACATTTGGACTATTAAAAGTGATTATTTTTACTGCCCTGTTATAATAATTATAATTGTTTAATAATTATGTATAATTACTTCTTAGCTAGAACCTTTTTATCAGGACAAATTACTAATTTTAGGGATAATATATTTTAAAGATCATTCAAGTATTTATTTTATTTTTTTAATTGAAGACAACCATCATAAATACCACACAAGTATCATTCTTATGTAATTTCCATTAACTTCAATGAAAACATATTAAATGAGAAATGTGATAGTAAGCTTAAAAGAATAATCTTTAATGGAAATGGAGGTTGGCATATTGTCTCTTATGTTCCTTTCTTAAAAAAAATCATTTCTATAAAGAAAAAATCATTTCTATCATCCAGCACTTTTTCTATAATACATGATATCTTTCTAAATGACATATGACAAAGTTATGATATATAAAAGAACTTAACAAAAAGATAAAATTGTATAAATGATTAATGTGGTTTCTCAATGGATTTTAAAAATTGCAAAGTCAATATAAACTTTTGTTTGCAAATTGCAAGTATGATTCTTAAATTTTATAATTTGCATTTTTGGTCCCTAGATTTATAATTTGCAAAGTCAATACAAACTTTAATGCGCACATTACATGTCTATTCCCCAACATTAAATCTCATTACTATGTTTGAAATGCATAAAAACTAGCGAAACATTAGGGCCCAGATGTGCAATACGCACACACAACTTTAGCCTAACGGTGCATTTTTTAAGAAGTAAAGACTAAACGTACAATTATGTTAAACCTCATAATAATTTTATCTGATAAAAATAAAACATCTTAGTTATATACTTATTTTTACGTAAAATAATATTTTTTTTGAAATACTCGAAACGTAACTTTTACTACATAAACTAAAGGTTCTTTTTTTCTTGATAGTAGTCATTTAAACACTAATGTTACTTAGCCCAACTGGTTAATATGAGGTATCCATGACATGTAAATTATAGAAGGTCAGAAGTTCAAGTCTTACTTTAAGCAAAATGTTCAAAGCTGAAGCAAGGGTTTTTTCAGCTATGAGTTTTCTCCTGAGGGGGTTGGGCTTTGGGACGACGGGAAGAAGTTCCTTCTTGGAACAGTTTTAGTGCATTGGATGCTTTCTTACTTCCTTTCATGTCCATCTCTAAAAAGAATAAGTGAACCCAATTAAGATAACATCTATCCTTCGAAGCAAGATCGTACATTTGCAGTTAAAAAAAATAGTTATCTAAACATGCGACTAGACTATTCGTAGGAGTACCAATTTAATGATTACTTTAATGAAGAGAGTATACAAGGAAACGCGTCAAGAGTACTGGAACCCATCAAATTCGGTGCAAATATATAATTTCGTTGGCCCACAGGCCCAAAAGAGAACCCGATAAAACATACATTGGATGGGGCCAACAGGGGCACCAAAACACATAATTTGGTTGGTAGCCTGGTGGCCGGTGGGTGTCAAATTTAATACAATTAATGAATATTATTGACCAAAGTAATTAAATTTTAGAACTTAATAAAAAATATGAATTTTATTTGTTTATTATATTTTATCAATCTAGGAATATTGATTGACTCACCATAGTAGCCAGATGATAAATGCATGTTGGTAAGAAAAATGTAGAAGAATACTTGTAGATTAGATTTATACTGATTTAAAAAAAAGTGGTGATAGAAATAAGTAAGATTGTGAGTTAATTAAAAATATGTTCTGTTTAAAATTAAAAGAAGAGTATATATACAAGTGATCTATGTCGTCTATGAGTAATTATGAGTTTGATTCTTAAGTACATAAAGATATGTATCAAATGAACAGTCAGAATGATTAGATGATTTGTCTCTGTATTGAAATTCAAGAGTTCAAATCATATAATTGGTACACAGTGAAATAGATTATAAGCATTTTTTTAATACCTTTTAGATATAAAGATCATGGGTGATATTATTTTACAAAGTTTATTTTTGCTACAAAGTGTGAGAAAACACAATAAGACTAAAAAAATCACAAAAAAATTATATCTCACAATATAAATCGAATTTCAAAAAAGTACTTCAGAGTCTCTGTTCCTCTCGTCGTCCTCTTTCAAATAAAAAATAAAAAAAATTTCATTGTGTCTTTTTATGACACAATGACGTCATTGTGTCTTTTTATGACACAATGACGTCATTGTGTCTTTTTATGACACAATGACGTCATTGTGTCTTTCATAATGACACAATGACGTTATTGTGTCTTTCATAATGACACAATGACGTCATTGTGTCTCTCATAAATGACACAATAAAAAAACGTTAATTTTTTTATTATTTTTTATTTTTCATTTATTTTTTTCTTAGTGAGAACGGCTAGGGGAATAAAAACTCGGAATTACTTTTTTAAAATTCGATTTAGATTGTGAGATATAATTTTTTTGTGATTTTTTTGACTCATTGTGTCTTCTCACACTTTGTAACAAAAATATACTTTGTATTTGAACCTCTTTCAAAGATCATCACTATTTTAAAACTTACACATTTACATCTTGCAAAGAGGATGTTAGTTTAATTAGTTTGTTGAAAGTTTTAAGATAATCACTATATGTACTCTCTTAATATACTATACATGTGATTAGGGCTGCAAACGAACTGAACGTTCAGCGAATAGTTCGTGAACCGTTCGGTGGGAAGTTCGTTTATGTTCGTTCGTTTAGTAAATGAACGAACACGAACAAGAAATTCCGTTCGTTTAGTTAAACGAACGAACATGAGCACAAGCCTCGTTCGTTCATTTATGTTCGTGGATGTTCGATAATGTGTTCGTTTATGTTCGTTAATGTCCGTTCGTGAACATTCGATAATGTGTTCGTTAATGTGTTCGTTTATATTCTTATTTTTGTGTCAGTTATTTTTATGACTGTTATATCAAGTATTTTTTGATATTTATGTTAAGTACTTATTTATTTTTGATTAATTTTGTGTAATGTTTGTAATAAAAATGTAAATTTTAATCTAAAATAAATCTATAATCATTTGTATTCGTTTGTGTTCATGAGTTTTTTGGTGTTCGTCATGTTAATGAATAGTTATTTGTGTTTGTTTGCTTTTGATTGTGTTAATTTGTGTTCGGTAAGTGTTCGTGAACAGTTCATGAAAATGTTCATTTTCTTAATGAACGAACACGAACAAAAAATCGTTCTGTAAGTGTTCGTGAACAGTTCATGAACAAGTATATTTCTTAACGAACGAACGGAAACAAAGCCTTGTTCGTGTTTGTTCGGTTCGTTTGCAGCTCTACACGTGGTCCTTACTCCTTTGATTTACATTAAACTACAACTCTCATCAGCACCTTTCAACATCATTCATGGATGAGTACTACAATCACTCATCAAGATGAATTTCTTTACCTTTCTCTCACTTTTATTTAAAGATTTTATCATTCTAGCTAATATGATGACCAACCTCTTGCACCTATAAAGTACTTGACGTCTTAACCCTAAGTGTCTTGATGACTAAGTATCCATCTAAATATTGATTCTAAGGTATGCAAATCAAGTGAAGATTAAGCTAGAAAGAAGGCTTCAATCTAATCATTATAAAAAGGCATTCAAAGCTTAGTCCTCCGTCTCCAAACTTAACTTGCACTATACATACTAAGATTTGGCCTGCATGCACTACTCGTTATTCATATGACCTATTTTAATAGGTTCATCGTCCAAATACTTTCATTTCGATTAACTGACATTGGCTAGACGCATGGTGGTCTCACCCGATGACGTCCTTTGAAAGTGAAAATTAGTGTTGATTCAATCCAAGTTCTAACAAGGAAGAATGCATGGTGACTTGTATAGTTTCCTGCAAAATTAGGTAGAATTGTGGTGATCTACCATATTAATGGAAGATCGTATATTGGTGATCTTTATCGTTTATAGCGAAACTTGGTGAAGAAAAACTAATGAAGGAACGTCAAGATTGAACGTTGGATAGATTTGTCAATATCCACCCCAACCACTAAATATCATTGCTTTGTGATGATGTCGATCTCTTGCTATTTATTTATCTTAACAAAAATTCTCTTGAATTATTATAAAAGATTAATAATATTGCTTGTAACAACTAAAACACCAACAACGTATTCACATCTATAAGTTATTCCAATGGGGTTTGTGGGGTGGTTTAGTTGAATTTACAGGAGAATGAAAAATTGTACATCATTATAATAGTGTTGAACAGTTGATAAATAACAACCAACATTATGAATAATATTTAACTAATATCATTTGTATCCCGGATATACGTGCAATATATCTAAAAAGTGAATATATTATTTTAAAACAAAATATTTTCCAACTGTCTATTTTAGCAATTGTTTGATGGTATTTCCGAACACGAATAATATTTGTAATTTAATTTAATCCATCTTTAAATATATAATACAAGAATCATTTACTTTTTTTTCATACAAATAATTTAGGTCATTTATCCTATTGAATACAGAATTGGCGTCGTTGGTTGCCGGCACAATCCGAATCTTTTAACCACAAAACCAAAATCGAATAAAACAAATTCCATCTACTTGTTCCCCTTTGTATAAATATTTAATTATATCTTTATCCTTTATTAAATAAAGAGTATAATATTAGAAAGCTGTTGATTTGTTATCAAACTCGAACCACATGAATCTAAAAAGGTCTTGTAGAAATGAAAACATTATATATGTTTTAGACAACTCAAAAATTAAAAAGTATTGGAAGTATTCTGAAAAGTTTAACATGTTAATTTGTTTTCCTCTAAAGATATATTAGTAATGTTTCATATTTCTTATTTAAATATTAAAAAAACTAGTTAAAATGATTCTAGTTTACAACATTGTACGCACTCAAACTCTAATAGCAATCTGAGAGGGCTTTTATTAATTTAAATTGTATGAGAGCCTTAGTTTATATATTTTTTCTCTTTTTCTATCTCTCCCCACTATTTTTGTCGTCATATATTGATTGGTGGTTGGTTCTCTTCCTCCATCATTTTTGTTGTGTGATGTTTTTCTTTCTCTTCTTCCAAACTCTTCATGTCTTAAGGATGCTTTTACGTATATACGTATATAAATTATGTTTTATTTATTTTTCTCTTGTAAACTTCCACCACAATCATAGCTCTTGTCGTCACACTGGTAGCTCTTGTCATAGATGCCACCACAATCTCATCATGTTTGTTGTTGTCGTCTTTGTGGTCTCATATCATTCGTCATAGAGTTTTCTTACTATCCACAATTTTATGATTTTTTTTCTTATCTGTTTCATGACTGTATATTCTTTTTTTACCAGCATATTATTTGTTTCTCCACTCTTAGCTTGCCGAGTTTCTCCAGTATTAACTGCCGGAGATATTGGATAGAATATACATACTTGGTGTTAATTGTAAATTTTTTTTACCATGGTTAGAAAGTATAATTTCATTAGTCTTCTTTTGTAATTATTATCATTTTACTCATAATATTTCATGTAATTTTGTTATTCTATAAAAACAACGAGTGTTGAATGGAACCCGTCGAGGTTATTGACTTATGAAGTATATGAGTACATATATACATATCAAACTAGACATGACAACACCGCCATTCTGCTCGAGATATCCACCTAACATTAGTCTCAAAATAATCTCTCAACAAGTTGTAGAATACTTTTAATCAAACTTGGATAATCTGAGAGTCGTGAAGATCACTTTCAGATCGAAATTATTCGGTGGTTCATCGGAATAAATCAATCGGATATAACTCAGAGGAGATCAAGAATTAGTATGTTTTGTTGTGTGATTTTCGTAAACCAGAAGAAGAATTCGAAAGAGAGTGACCAAAATGATGATCCAATTCGATTTCAGGGAGAGATGGAAAATTGTCCTTTGACAGTTATTTTGAATTTAAATAACCGGTAAATATCTGTATTTTTTCACTCGAATTTCACATGTGAAATTCTGGAAAAATCAAATCGAAATGCATTTTTAATGAAGACATTTTACCAAATAAAAAATTTCCAAGCTTATATGTCAGCTCGACCCTAGCCAGGGGCTCTGCCTCTTGGACCCTCGCCAGGGGCTGCCGCCCCATGGACCCCGCTACCAGGGACGGGGCGCTGCCCCCGGACCCCTGCCAAGAGGGCGTTGCCCTCTTGGAACCCCCATTACTTAGGGGCTTGAGCGAACCCCTAAGGAGGTTTTCGATATCAAAGATCATAATAAACTCAACACAAGCATATACTCCGCACCTCCCTAACTTGTTTGATGGATATTATGATCACATTGGTTATTATTCAATACAATTACACTAAAATATCTAACACGAGTAACCTCTCCCTTTTCATGCACGCGTGACCAGACAAAGGTCAAGCAAAGCCATACAACGAGTATCATGGCATTAGTACCTCCAACTCTAGTGAAAAGCATGGTTCTTGCCTAAAATCAAACTTAAAAGGTGACGACACAACATATCACCAGAAAGGAGGAGATGACTATGATTTTGAAATTTCAAAATTAATCAGCGTAGTAAACAGTATTATAAAACTATACCACTAAAAACATAAAAACAACTTTAGATATTAATTCTTGTTATTGAAATTAAGTTCTAAAAATTAAGCATACTGATTGAGCTTTTATGGAAAGTTCTATAACTTTTTTAAGGTATATTGCTCTCCCCCATGCCCCTAATCAAGTTAATAAATCTTTAGTAAGAGAGCTTAGTAGTTTTTCACAACAAAGTAAGTTATTAAGGTTTTTAAATAAACTAACTTAAACACCCGTTAATAACCGTTTGACTTACAATTAAATATAATCCAAAGTGCTAGAAACAACACAAAGAAAACAGTAACACAAGTTAAAGTGTACTAAATAAATAATTACATAATACAAGAGCACTAAATTTAACAACAAATCGTTACTTATAAGCAACACCTAGCCTTGTACTCGTAAACATTTGAACTCATAAAACTTTAATAAGAACAATCATCAATGTCACTAGACTACAAGACCATGGTTACAAGAATATTCTTTTGTCATTTCACTTCACTATCAGATTATTCAATAATAAAAATAATAACAATAGTAGTAGTAACACTAATAATAACAATAATTTACAATATTTATCAAACAGATGTTAGTAAGAAGATTATATGTACTTTTAAAGGGGGATAAGTTGAATAAAGGTTCACGTTGGTAATCATGAATCAAGGTGATGAATTCTTTCTAGTTTTGAAAATTAAATTCACTAGAGTCGCATTGATAGATTTTGTTCCGGATTTAATTAACTTCTGGCCGGTGGGGTAGAGGTGTACGTTTCGGGTTTTGGGCCGTACCCGGGCCCGGGTACAAACCGGGTTGGGCCCAATCGGGTTTTTTTGTACCCAGGTATTGGTGTACCCGGGTCGGGTTCACATTCGGACAAACCCTACCCGATATACCCAGGTCGGGTCCGAAACAGGATACAATTCGGGTTTTGTTAAAAAATCACAAGTGTTCAGGAGCATGGGCACTCATGCGCCTGAACAGTGCTCATACGCCCAAAATTTCAGGCGCATAAGCACTGTTCAGGCGCATGGGCACTGTTCATGCGCCTGAACACTTGTGATTTTTTAAAATTCTTTTAATCAATAAAAAATGAATGAATAAAATAACATAAATTAATCGTTATGTATATTTATAACAATATTAAAACAACTTAAAAATACATAAAATGAATCAATAAAAAATACCATAAAACTTTTATTTAAGTTATCGTCTAATTTTATTTTCTACGAGATGCTTGATCAAATGCTATTCTTCATCGGATATGCCAGAAGATACTCCTTCTTCTACCTCTTCATCATGTACTTTAGCTTCGAGTGTAATTTCGTCTTCGAGGCTTGTTTGGTCTTGTATATGATCCATTGCGTCTAAGTGATCCTTTAAACAAATGCACATCTCCACTGCTTCCGGAGTTAGTCTTGTACTCCGTAATGATATTACCCTGCCACTAAGAGAAAAAGCAGATTCCGAAGCTACCGTAGAAGCTTGGATGCTTAGTAAATCACGGGCCATAGCAGAAAGAATCGGAAATTGAGATTCTTTTCCTTTCCACCAAGCCAAAATATCGAATGTAGGATAATCTTCGGTAGTCATAGTAGAAATAAAATCCGTTCCACTATATCTACCGAGCTCACTTGTTGGGGTGTTACCCCTTTGAAGTTTAGCCGTCACATCCCGGACAACATTCAACATAGTCAAAACAGGGTCTTTAACCGAGGTACTAGCACTTGAGGTTGATCCACTTGGCATGGTAATGTTTACGTTAGGCCCATATCTATTTAAATAAAAATTATAAATTGTTTTCAAACTTTCATTAAAATTTCTTTTGCCTCGTTTGAAAAATTAGGGTTTTCGTCATGCATATCCAAATTGTCATTTATCTCATCTATCAAACATTCAACCCCCGCAACATTTAGAAACGGATTTAAAGCGGCGGCACATGTAAAAACAGGTGGTAACTCCTTAAAATATTTTTTAAACTTTTCTTTCATTGGTTCTATCATTTGATTAAACATATTATTTTTATTTTGAAAATTTTTAAAATTCAAAGGCATAAAATATAATTCTTGAAGCACCGAATAACTAGTGGAATAATAAACTCCCGATAATTTGTTGTTGAGTTTTTAAAAACCTCATGAAACTCGGATAGACGTTGAAGACTCTCCCAACCCGCATCCGAAATGGGTCGACTTCACCATTATCCGAAAGACTATTATGAAAAGCTTTCAAAGTGCCCTTTTGTTTTAAAGCACATTCAAACATGTGACAAGTCGAATTCCACTGAGTAGGTACATCCCAATTAGGACCTAAAAATCTAGATTCCGTATCCTTACAAAGTTGTTTATAATCTTGATATCTTCTTCTATTTTTTTTAAAAACGTCATGTAACATAAATCGAAAAGCTTTAGTAAAGTTATCAACATATTGTCCGGATAGTCCGTCTTGCACTACTAAATTAATTATATGTGCAACACACGAGTATGGAAAAAATCACCGTTTGCAATCGGAAGATATTTTAATTTTAAATTTTCAACCGCGGTTGTGTTGTTAGAGGCGTTATCAAATGCAATTGAAAAAAGTTTATTTTGTAACTTAAAAGTATTTATTACATTATCTAAAAAGTAAAACAAAAATTCTCCGGTGTGTGAATACGGAAAAAGATCAAATGCAATCGTACGTTCATCAATTACCATGAATTGGGATCCACCCAATGAGCGGTGACGCAAAGGTACGATTCGGGTAAACCGTGTGGAGCCGACCAAACGTCACTAGTTAAGTTTACACCGGTATTTAAATTTTCAAATAATACAATTAAATCATTTTTTGCTTGTTTCCATAATTTTAAACAATAACGTCTAAGTGTAGTACGACTTACGTGTGTGTAACGAGGTTGAAGCGTCTCTCAAATTAAGTTGGTCAACCGAGGATTGTCGAAGTGACTAAAAGACAAAGCTTCTTGAATCACGAACTTCGCCATTCGATCTCGAACCGTATTAAATCGTAATTAAAGATTCCACCGTCTCCACCCAATTGTGTTTGTTATGAATCGGATTACTTTTCAACGACTTACAAAACTTCTTGCTAATGTGTTTGCTTAAAGTCGTGTTAGAATCTTTAGTAAGCAAAGCTCCACAAAACTTGCAACGAGCCTTTACAGACTCGTCACTCAACTCAACCATATCCCAATTGCACCAAACATCCATGTTACGATTGTGTGCAAGAATACGAACGACGGTTGGAGAGTTTGATGAACCTTGACCAACGGAAGATTGTGATTGAGCCATATCAAGATTGAAGAGAGTGAAAGTGTTAAAACGAGAGAGTGAAAGTGTAAAACGAGATTAAACGGGAGTATTTTTTTGCGTTTTTTGCGTATGTTTTTACGTTTGAGACTTGGGTACTAAACCATATCAACCCACACTATTTATACTAACTTATAAGGCTAAAAGAGACAAAAAAACGGTAACAAATCGGGGCTAACGGCTATATAGCCGTTATTAACCGCTAGATTTAAAAAAAAAAAAAACGGTCAAAACCGGGTCCAACCCGGGTTCAATGGGGTCGGGTCCGGGTCGGGTTCTACAAAATCTAGGAAAATATACCCGGTTCCAACCCTACGGTTTTTTTCAGATCCAAACGGGTACACCCTATACCGGGTCGGGTACACCGGGTCGGGTCCGTACCTGGGTATTTTGCCCACCTCTACAGTGGGATATGAGAAATTGAGAAGTACAACCCCTTATAACGCATCCATTTATTTGGTGGGAAAACTTCAAACAAATACTAAGCAAGTTTTAGTAATGTTTAAATTAGGTCATTTATATTTTTATCTGTTTTAATCAGGTTATTAATAATTTTATTTGTTTCAATCAGGTCATTAAAATTTTAAAAGTGTTCAAATTAGCTCACTCATATTTTTCAAATATTTTAAATAATTCTCAAAATTTTAAATTAGTTTGGTTCTTAATAAATATCGTTAATTTTTTTAATATATTTCAATATTTTTAAAAATGTTTTTACATAATATGAGTGAATTAATTAGAACAATCCTAAAACTTTAGTAACCTAATTGGGATAAAAAAAATTTATTAGTGACCTGATTGAGACAAAAAATTTATGAATGACTTAATTAGGACAAATAAATTTATGAGTGACCTGATTGGAACAATTTTGAAACTTGATTACTATTTTACAAAGTTATCCCTTATTTAATTGTTGAGGCGCTCTCAAAGGATCGATATGTAAAAGTGACCAAAAACCCATGTGTTTAACGCATGCGTGTGACTAGTGGTTGACCTTGGAAATTTTTTATGGGGTCGGAAACTATTAAGGGTCGGTCGTCTATCGGTAAATATAATCTTTTTTCGATGTAAGTCGGGTCGGGTCACATAACTTTCGTCAAATAATCAAGCTTTAAGCAACTAATCAAATAATAAATCAAACATATAATCATATATTGATAATTTAATATTTAATCTAGCAAATAATCACATTATTAATTAAATTTTAGAGAAAAAGTTTAAAATCGAATTCCTAAGTTAAGGATTCAGGGCTATTTAGAATCAGATTTGAGAGATGAGGGTGTGTAATCGTGAATAGAGGAGTGGTTGATGGTAGCGGCTTCGGCAAAAATTCTGTCAAGCAATCATTTCATCAAGGTTTTATAAGGTTAAGTTTGAATAATGGACTCATTGAGTAACTGGTTTAATCGTTTTACTTAGTCAAATATGATTGTTTGGTAATTGGGTTTATAAGAATTATAAAAATAATGAGCTAAATTGTTTATATCACTATTGGGTATTTAAGTTAATAATAAATTTTAAAACATATGTCAATTAGTTTATAATAGGTCTATATTTGTAAAATTTTGAAATGATAAGTTGACTTTTCTTGAGGGACGGTGTCAAGTCTCATGGGGCCAAAATTTCATTTTTAAGGGGTTGGTCGAAATTCGTACGTATATATGCTAAAGGAACAAAGAATTCACGGGGTACGGGTGACCCCGTTGAACCAATTTAGGTCCGCCGGTGCGTGTGAAGTACATTAGTCTAAATTTATAGAAACATGACAAACACAATACAACACTAGTTAACCATAGATCTATTCAATAACAAAACATTAAACTATAAATATCATCATAACTTAAGCAAACACCCGATTCATGTGATAATACAACTTTTGTTTGTATTTCTAAGAAATGCCCACTTCAACTAATATATAACTTATTCAACGGCCAACATCAATGCTAGTATAAGTCATCGATGCCCCTCCAGAACCCGAACTAATCTCAGGAGCATCCGGTTCAGCACAATACATTGGCACCGGCATCTTCATCGGTAGATTAGGGGCTGCACCCTCAAACTTCAGCACCTGAATCGCTTGTCGAATCGATGGTCTTAGACTCCGGTCCGGGTGTGCACACCACAACCCGACCATCATCAAACACTCGACCTGTTTCGCGTCGAACACCTTGTTCAGCCTCGGGTCCACTCCCGAAAGCAGCTCACCCTTCCCGAGCAAACCCCAAACCCACTGCACGAGCCCGAGGTCGGACTCCGGGTCAACACTATCCATCGCCTTTCGCCCGGAAGCAATCTCTAACGCGACCACCCCAAAGCTATAAACATCTGACTCTTTGCTAGCCTTTCCTGTTGTGACATATTCTGGAGCCAAGTACCCGAGGGTCCCGGCTAAACCCGTTGTTTGTTGGCCCAACTCATGGTCCATGAGCCGGGCCAACCCGAAGTCCCCAAGCTTCACGTTGAACCCCGAATCAAGCATAATGTTGCTTGTTTTAATATCGCGGTGCACCACACATTGCTCCCATTCTTCGTGTAGATACAGCAAAGCAGAAGCTAAAACCCGTAGCGATCTTGTACCTCACAGCCCACTCAATGGACTCTTTCGCCGAAGAGGTGCGAATCAAGGCTGCCATTCGGCAAAACTCGTAAACCAGCAAAGAACTGAGTGATCATGGCACCAACCGATGAGCCGCACCAGGTTCCGGTGCCTTAAATGCTAATAACCTTCACTTCAGTGTTGTACTCTTTCTTCCCTTGTTTCGAAACCCTGCGAAATCTTCTTAACCGCAACCGCACGATGTTTTCGCGCGATCAGTAGCCTTGTAAACACACCCAAATCCACCCTCCCCTAACTTCTATCACTCGCGAAATTGTTGGTTGCTGCACCGAGATCACTATACGAAAACCTCTTCGGTCCAGCCCCTCGTTCGAGATCATCGTTCATCGACGTCAATGCGACTGTTTCCACAGGCTTCTCTTGGGTTTTCGCTTTCGTCTCCAACATACACCACATGCTGCAATGGCTACATCACCAGAACACCAATGGGTACTGATATCCCCACTGCAAGCTTCCATTTCTTTGAATCATCTTCACCATCTTCAGCAACGTTGAATTGAACTCCCAGTATTGAAGTATATGCCTCTCTACATTAACACCAGTGCCGCTGAAAACCAACCATAGCGCGATCCGGTAGAAACCTCCCGGAGGTCGACTTTATACGTAAGACTGGTGTTCATACCCCACCGGAGTCATCTCCGCCGCCGTAGCTCCACCGCAAGCTCAACACCTGCGTGGTGGCGTTGTACTGTAACCCATGCATCTGTAGAGTTTTCCACTGTGTTTACTAGCATTCCATGCGGTGTATTATCGGATCGAATCGAGTTCTTGTGATGCCCACATGCTCAAAACGGATCCCATTCCTCGTTAACGTACGAGTCGAATTCGACGACGATCATCTGGTTTTGGGGTGAATCGGTTGTACGTGGTGTTGAAGAGGCCTAAGAAGCCACCGGCTGAGTTGGGTGGGATCTGAAAGCTCACTGGTGCGAAAAAGAAAGTGAGCCATGACCGTATGTAAGTGCTCCCAATGTGTCGATGGTGAACGTGAAGTGGGTGGTGAAATCGGTGAGCTTATTGGACTTACGGTTCCATATGGGATGGGGTTGTGGTATATGGCTTGACCCACACGAGTCACGTAGTTAACCTTGTGAACTCTATGGTTCCAACAGATGGTACGGCGTCACGGCGTACCGGAGTTTATATTTGTTGCATCAGTGTTGAAAGTGGTTGATTCTGAAATATACTGATTTAGATGAAGGGAAGAAGAAGAAGAAAGAACAGAGAAGAAGATTGTAGACATGATTAGGTTGATACATTGTTTTGTGTTAATTAATGGCAACTTGATACCTATAAATATTATGAGGATGGTTTAAAATATAAACTTAATTCGTGTTTCTCCAAGCTTGATCTCTAGTTTTACCTAAGTATTAATTTTATATGAGCGATTTGAAAGATTCGTGAAGATTAGTGGAGTATTTAGTATCAATGAGGAGGAATTAAGGGCTTAAAGTCCATGTGGAAAATAATTGATCTGTGTCTGTTTCTTTTTATCTTCCAGACTGTTTTTTCTTGGGTTTTTCTGGGGGTATATTTCCAACATCAATACAAAAATAAATAAATAAATAATAAAACTCGAAAATAACGGCATCGAATAATTAAAATTCCCCAGAAATTACTGTCTTAAGACGTTGTAGATAGCGACAATTGACAAGGTCATAACCATGTTGTCTTATGGAATGTATTAGCGCCAGCAACGACTTGGACACATTTGGTCTAGAGTGTAGGGATTAGTCTTGATCACGTTAAATTCGGGTCAATGGATACAGGTTGTGGAACTAACCGTATTTGTTGGACGGGTCATTGGAAAGTTATTTTAGACAATTGGTTTGATTGATTCATGGAGTACGTTAGTTGTTTTTAGTTAAAGTGATGGGTAGGTTATCTTTTATTTTCTTTAAATGTAAGGGTTGTTTTCTTTATTTAATTGGAGTATGAATGCAAGCTTGAACTAACATAGAGCGCACATATTTGAATCAAACGCTCTTTTTACCTTATAAAGCATCAAAACTGATTGGTTGACAGTTTAAATTGCACAATACACGCCACAAATCAATTATTTTAATGCGTCCTTATGCTAAGCTGATTCGACATAAAAACAACATAAGCAAAGGATTACATGAGTTTCAAGTTAGAGCTTGATTTGATATCGTACTCTCTTAAATTAAAAGAATTAATTATATACGTATAAATGATAAAGAAAAATCTAATTAAAATTGATTATTTAACAAAGCTATCAAATCTACAACAAAACAATAAGAGTTTGGTGGTTTGTTTGTTGTAGGACGTGCTATGCATAGGCAAACACCTGGTTATGTTGATAAATCCATACAAGTCGTATGAATTCCGAGGTTAGACTACTATATATACAACAAACAAAAGCCAAAGGTAATTGAAAGCAGTCAACGTCTTTATCCTCAAGATTAATTATATACTCATAGGAAGGATAGTGGAAGTTGACAAATGAATTTAATATACAATTAACAAACCAATAATCGGCAATGACGTGTTTAGAGAATATTTTTTAAGAAACGACATATAGAGGGGTTGACGTCCCGCGGTAACCAACCGCCGTCCCCACGCCGCTTCATTCGGCATCACACGCTGTGCCTTCTCTTCCACACTTGACTCGATCAACGACTAAATTCACGGCAACACCGTCACCACTAAAATTGTGTGTGTGGTGTAGTGTGACATGACAGATTTAATTGGTAAATTTATGGTGTGATGTGGTGGTGTGTGGCATTGATGCCCCCTCCACCCTAAGCTACTCTTAATTCCATGCCCTAATTAATTTATATCAATATGTAGATTATTTACATGAATGGTCCCTGTAGTTTATCGAAAATAACAGGTTTGGGTACTAAGAGTTTTTTTGTAACAGGTGGAGGTATTATGTTTTCAGTTTTGTAACGAGAATGAGTATTAAAACTAAACGCACGTAGTTCTTTGTTAAATTAAACTAAAATGACTAAAATACCCATGTGAGGACTATTTTTGTAATTCTAATGTCTCTTTTGTTCAGGTACCATTTGTGTATTATTATAAGTTAAAAAATCTAACCCCCCACCCACAATCCCACACACATCACTTTAACAAATCAGACCACCACCACTCGAACCCATCACCGCCATTACCCACCATCGCTGCCGCCCACCACCACCCTGGTCAATGCCTATTTTAGACCCCAA
>JACCIY010001216.1:55000-65665 GCA_025506505.1 Flaveria sonorensis | reverse complement strand
CAAATGGTTCGATACTCGAAGGGGTGTTTTATACGAAAATAATATCACCAGTATCAGCACCGAACACGAATGGACAAGACAATCAACATCATATTTGCTTCCAAGCTAAACTAGTGTTCTACATATTTGAACCTTCTCGGAGAAACCAAAACAATAATCACCGGTGGTCGTCGAGAATGTTAATCATCGTAAATTTAGGATCGACCGGCCTCAATGATGGCTCGTGAAGAACATTCAAAATGTTGATAATGACTTAACAGAAGATCTTGACGTCGTCATAATCATTCTTCATCTAATAGTGTACTTTTCATTGACTTCACCATACTTTCAAATATTCCTACTTATGTCACCGATGGCAAGACTGTAAGTGAATTTAATCCACCAAATGTTACTGCTAATGTGATGTCTGAGGACGAGGTGATTATGATGAAGAGGATTTTGATTATGACACTAAGGGGTCTGACAACGAGACTGAAGTATATGAGGGAGACTCGATTAAAAATTTGTTACAGTTTTTATATGTATCTATTTAATATAAACTTTGTTTGTATTTTTCATGTGTAGTTGAAAACTTTATTCTTATTTAATTTTTTGTTGTATATCTTATAATTTTTGAAGACATGATATCATTCTGGATTGTTTTGGTATACCTCATGGCTGATGTCATGAGCTATGGAGGTGATAGCGCGGGGATCCACCACTTCCTCCATTTGGCGGGCCCGGAAGCCATCAGTTAGATGGTAAGTATTATATTTTCATGTTTATTCATTTATTATTAATATTATTATAACTATTGATTTTTATTATAAATACAGGTACGCCTTCCCAGAAAACAAAAGGGAAGACAAAATAAAAAGTTGCAGCAGGAGTTAGAAAAAAAAGGGGACCTTTATCTTTCCTTTTGATAGAGCTGCCACGTATACCCTAGTCGGTGAACTTAATGATATGTTTGTTCGTGAGGTGGGGATATACATGGAGGCTAATTATCCTTTTAATGTACGTTCATGGATTGATCTTTCTGATACTTAGAAGAATGCACTGGAGGAGCATATGGCGGTAACTTTTTATATGTTTTATGTTTATTGTTCGGTATTTATTTAACTAACTTCATTTTGTTTAACTTAAATGTAGCGACGCTTTGATTTTGATGAGATTTTGAGATCGTGAACGCGTTCAGATTGAGGTGACATTTGTTTTGTATATCTCAAACGATTCAGAATCGAAAAAACTGTGCAAAAAGACACTTTGAGCGTGTTGGAGGATATGAAGATGTGTGAACAAACAAGGCTTAACCCTCCAAAGGGAATGAATCATGAAAACTGGAGAAACAATTGATTTTTTCCTAGGTGACAGACACAGAAAAGCGTCATCATCAACAAAGCAAACCGGCAACAACAACAATACACTAATCATGGGGGACTGCTTCATATAGTAGTTATTGTTACAAGAAGGTAATGTTTTAATTATTTTTATGTGTATTGTATACAAGTATTTATTTAATATATGATATACTTTTAAATGTAAACAAAATAAGAGCAGACTTGAGGCGTTTCAGAATGCTCATACCGGTAAGATGGGACCTTTTAATACTGAGATAGCAGAGCAACAATATGTAATTTTTATATAAAGTAGAGTTTTGAAATGCATATATATACATATATATATATCATATATATATATATACACATATATATATATATATACACATATATATACTATATATAATATACATATATATACTATATATATATTATACACATATATATACATATATATATATATATACATAATATATATATATATATATATATTAAATCACTTTTTGTAATTAATATAGAATCAGCTCAAAGGACGATTTGATGAGTTAAGTCAATCCCAAAACGAAGAAAATTGTTCATCAAAGCCGAACGAGGTCGAAGTTTTTGAGTCAGTGTTGGGAGAACGCCGTGGACATATTAGAGGGATTGGGCATAAACCGTCTTCATCTGCAGGGTTGACTTCGTTTGTTCATGAGCAGGAAGAAACACCTCAGACATTTTCAAAGGTATTAAAGTTATATAAGTTTTACTTTAAATGAGTCAAAATGGGTAAAATTTAAGTTAAATTATGTAGATTTTGGTTGAAATGGGTTAAAATGATACAAACACACTTGATATACTTAAAACCACATTAATATTGAGTTAAAACGGGTCAAAATGGGTAAAATGAACTTTACCCACTTAAACTTAAAGGTGTTAAGTGCATCATTGTTGGTTTATCTTTAACGGGTCAAAATGGGTAAATTTAAGTTAAATTATGTAAGTTTTGGTTGAATGGGTCAAAATATACAAACACATTGATATACTTAAAACCATGTTAATTTGAGTTAAAACGGGTCAAAATGGGTAAACCACTTAAACTTGAATGTGTAAGTGCATCATTGTTGGTTTATCTTAAATGAGTCAAAATGGGTAAATTTAAGTTAATTATGTAGATTTTGGTTGAAATGGATCAAAATGATACAAACACACTTGATATACTTAAACCACGTTTTTGAGTTAAAACGGGTGGTCAAAATGGGTAAAAATAAACTTTACCCGCTTAAACTTGAAGGTATTAAGTGCATCATTGTTGGTTTATCTTAAACGGGTCAAAATTGGTAAATTTAAGTTAAATTATCTAGATTTTAGTTGAAATGGGTGGAAATGATACAAACACATTTGATATACTTAAAGCTATTAATTTAAGTTAAAACGGGTCAAAAATGGTAAAAATGAACTTTACCCGCTTAAACTTGAAGGTGTTAAGTGCATCATTGTTGGTTTATCTTAAATGGGTCAAACTTGGTAAATTTAAGTTAAAATTATGTAGATTTTGGTTGAAAATGGTCAAAATGATACAAACACACTTGATATACTTAAAAACATGTTAATTTGAGTTAAACGGGTCAAAATAGGTAAAATGAAGACTTTAACCGCTTAAACTTGAAGGTGTTAAGTGTATCATTGTTGGTTTATCTTAAACGGGTCAAAATGGGTAAATTTAAGTTGAATTATGTACATTTTGGTTGAAATGGGTCAAAATGATACAAACACACTTGATATACTTAATTGGATGTGTTATCTTATAATTTATACTTTGCCAATGCAACAACTTATAATATATGTTTTGTTTTGTAGGCTCAAATCGCAAGTCTGTTTCAAAATGTGAATTTTATTTCTCAAATTACGCAGCTTATGGCTCGCAAAAAGCTCCACATCAAGCTGAAGAAGATGATTCGGACGAGGGAGATGAATAGGATTGCGGATAAGTAGTTTAAGTATTTTTAGCGACATTTGATGTTTAAGTTAAACAATGTATTTAACATACCTAGTTAACACTTGTGTACTTCTTAATATTAGATTTTATTAATGTAATTTGTGTTATTGGAAAATCTGGATTTATTTTTATACAGTATATTTCGTTTTTAAAACTAGAAATTAGAAAAAAAAAAAAAAAATTAAAATGAAAAATATAGTATTAGCGGCGACAGTGTCGCCGCTAATAGCTTCCATGAAAATTTTTGATAGACATATAGAGGCGACGAAATCGCCGCTATTAGTATTAATAGCGGCGACATATTAGCGACGATATATCAACCATTAGCGACGAATTATTAGCGGCGACTTAATAGCGGCGACCGGTCGCCACTAATAGTAATAGCGGCGACAACCGGTTATTTGCGGCGACAAATGTCGCCTCTAATGCCCTTCTTCTTTGTAGTGGTTGGACATAAGATTATTTTTAAGTTTTATATATATAACTATAAAATACACACATAAATTACTAATTGAATTATATATATATATATATATATCTATATATATATATATATATATATATATATATATATATATATATATATTACGTTCTCTTTCTCTCTTATTTTCTTGGAGATTTGGTTCGTCTTGGTCAGGTCAAAGGTGTTCTTGAAGAAAACTGTTTGAAATTAGATGAAAAAAATAGTCATAAGGTGTGACAATTCATGAATCTGATATTTCATGAAAGATGCAAGCCTATTGGAGTTTGTTTAATCTTATAATGTGATTTGGTTAAAAATGGAATAGTTACATATACACTCTATTGTTTTCGAGACCGGATTGGACCGGCCGGTCCAACCGATCCGACCAGGAATAGAGAGGGGGGCGAAGAGGTTCATATCAACTCGTTTTAGAGGGGTTCGACCGCCGGTTCGTCCCGAATCAGTGGTTGGACCGGGGTCGAACCGGATTTTGTTTTTTTTTTGGGATTTTAATGGTTAAAAACGGGGTGTTAAACAATAAATTAGTGTGTTGGGCATAAGATTATTGTGAAGTTTTATATATACTATAAATACATACGTAAATTACTTATATGGAATTATATGTATAATCATATATATTATATATATGACGTCATCCGTTTTTTAAATCCTGCCCAACCACCAAACCAGTAAACACTACAAGAAATTAACCCTACGACGACGATAAAAGTCGTCGCCATTGACACTATTGTCGTCGCCATAGGCTATGGCGACGATATGTCATCGCCATAAACTTAGTAGCCACAAGTTCGTCGCCATAGGTCTGTTTTTGTCGTCGCCACAACCTTTGTAGCCAGAGACATCTATGCCGACGACAAGTCATTGCCATAGAGTTGTCGCCACATATTTTGATATTTAGTTTTTAAAAATAAATTTTTTAGGGTCGGTCGTCGCCATAGGTCTAGCAGAAAGTATTATTATTATATATAAAAATAAAATAATTTTTTTAGGCAACCCCATGTCGTCGTCATAGACCCTTCAACTTTAAATTTTAAATTTTAATTTTTTATATTTTTCTGTCATCCTCCCCCAATTACAGTTTTAATACATATTGTACAGTCAAATGAATGATATTATATATTACGGATACCTAAACGAATTTAATATGATTCAAGTTACATACCAAAAAAATAAAACTACTAATGTAAATATATTTTACATTTTTACAAACCAAACAAATTAACTATCAAATTGTCGTCACTTCATCATCTTCATCGTTATTGGATTTGATTTTCTTCTTTCAAATTCATCAATTCTTTCTTGCAATTCACGCATTTGTTGCCTTAAAACTTCCATTTCTTCATCCCGATTTGATGACGACCCGTTTGATGGTTCATAACGAGAGACATTTTTACTTTTCGCCCAACACCTCTTGTATGACCACGTCTTTGTCCTAAGGCGAGCTCCAAACATTCTATCTCGTTTATGGACGACTAGCTCGCCCCCATTTGCATTTGGGCATATTGATCTTCAATTTTTACCTGCATTTTTAAAGAACAATATAAAAAGATTATTAATATTTTTACGAAATTTCGGCAGCATAGCTGCTGTAAAATTGAAAAAACCAACATGTTTATCATTAATAAGCATGAATTCCCACAAACTACCATCAAAGTGTGAAATTCAATACCAATGATCTTAATTCAATCGTACTTAACTTTTGACGCATGTAACCGACTCTAAATATCATAATCGAATATCTTTAGCCCAAATTGACATTAATTGTTTATATATATATATATAATAATAACATCTAATATAATAATACTAAATTATTATTTTATTATTATTTATTTTACTTCTAATTAATAATAGTACATATAATAATAATAACAACAATAACTTGTACATTAATTAGTAATAATAATAATAATCATACAAATAGTAATTAATTTTATTAATATTAAATTAAAAAATATTCACTCTATCGCGACGATATGTCGTCGCCATAGGGTGTCAGTTAATTTTTAATGTTTTTACATTTATTAAATAAATCAAAATTAATTTAAATGGGGATATGGCGACGACGCAGTTTTGTCGCTATAAGTCTATCTATGGCGACGACATGTCATTGCAATAGGGTTAGGATAGTCAAAAATCAAGATTTTCTTTTAGCGACGTCGCCTTAGGTAGACCTATGACGACTAGTATATGTTGTCGCCATAAGGTTTGTCGCCATAGATGTAAATTCTTGTTGTGAAAGCGTCCGGTTCGACATACGATCCGTTTTGAAAACATTGATACACTCACTAACCATTAAATCAAGAAGTGTTTCCGGACTGACAGAATAGCTTGAAGTTTGCTCAATCAAATACAAAAGGAACCTCAGTCTACTTTGAGGGAGGGTATTAAGGAGTAGTATCTCATGCTGACTTGGATTAGTCGTTGCAAGGTTCGAATAAGTTTAAAACTGACATACAAGTGGGTCGATCTTGTTTCTGGGATCGAGTTTTTTGAATTACCCGAGTCTCTTGTTTATTTCATAAATAGTTTTATCAGTTAATTATTTACTTGCTGTTGGTTATTTTGTTATTTAAGACTTTCAGTTCAATGAATAATACTGTATCAGTTTCGATCTATAAATTTTGATATTATTTATCAAATTTTCGCTTAGTGAAATTCAGTTTTCTAGTCTTCCTTTTCACATTAAACCTCGGGACATAATAATTATGCTCTTTCTTGTACATTATTTCTGAAACTTAATTTATTTATCACACCATCGAATTCAAATAACCTAAAGTATAATGCAAATAATAAAGTGTAACTTTTTTTATAATATTTCCTCTACATGGAAAAGGTGCATTTACATTAGGCAAGTGTGAATTTGACTCTAAAATTGTCATTATATATATGTCTTCAAGGAAAGACAGATGGTTCCATCTTTATTTCACGGACATGAGATCCATGGGGTGACACATCAAAAAGTTGTACCATCACCTCTTGTGTTACTTCCTCATTTGTCACTTCACATTTGACTATGGATCTAAATTTCTAACACAGTGGGACCTTGACGTTATATTTTGTAAGGTTAAGTTCAGATTAACCAAGTTCGGGTTGATGTCAAACGAACATGTTTGGTGAAACAGTGTGAGTTCTAATGGGTACAAGAGTTCATTTTTATATATTTTATTAAAAAGGTATTTACCATAATACCTAGCTTTACGTAGTTGAGAATTATATGTGTACCTTAAGTTAAAGATAAGTTTGTATTTTAAACCAAATTGTTTTATAAAACTTTGGGTTTTTTGTTATAATTTTGTATTTTTGGAGTAGTATAATATGAGAAAGAAAATTCAGTTTAAATGGTTATGTTCGTGCCGATATTGAATATACATGTGTTGTAGAATTAGCGTGTCTTACATAATTTTCAAGTCTTGTAAAATTTTTGAAAGGATTTAACCAACAACTTTCAAATACCACCCGTTTAACAATACTATGGGAGACTAATTATTGATTAAATCACATCCTTATTCATTTGTATTAAGACATGGTGTAAACGAGTCGAGCTAGGGTGAGCTCCAGCTCGGCTCATTTAAAAACCAAGTCGAGCCGAGCCGGTTCATTTTTCTTGACGAGTTTAAAAATCAAGTCGAACTGACCCGGCTCACGAGCCAACTTGTTTATTTTTTAAAAAATAAATTTGTTATTTTACGCATATTCATATATAGGTTAAGCTCATTTGTTAATTGCGATAACCTGCAAAACCTTAATATAACGAACATTTACATCATATTATGCAATATAATTAACTTTTACAATGCGTTACATCACTGATGTAACGATTTTCTCTTCATTTTCAAAATTCCGTAATTTTAAATAAAACTTCACTTGGCCCTTTTTTAAAACTTTTTTGTATAATGTTAGTTTTTATACAAATTACATCATTAAATAGAATCGTTTTAATATCTTTAATTCGAGTATAGTCTTGTTATATATTTTAAATTTTTTTTTAACATTTGTTGCGGACCACTAGTTTTAGCATTATAACTCTAACTTACATTGACGACGTGGTATGTTTTGGACCAATAGTTGAGTTAATGGATTATCGCAATAACAAGGGTTAACATCTTTATCCTATTTATAATATATATATATATATATATATATATATATATATATACAAAAATAATATTTTTTTATTTGTATATCTTAATTCGTTGAAATAATAATACAGGATCGATATTTCAAGAACTAGGTTTAACGTTTATAATGTTATAATTAGTTTTTTTCACTTGAAAATGTAAAAGTTAGCATATGTCTACGGTCTATATAAATATAATATATCATAATTGTGTTTATTAGATAAGTTATTTTAGGTTTTATTCTAAACAAGCTAACAGGTGAGCTCCTTTCAAGCTATTTGCAAGCTGCCCCAAGCATGACATGCGAGCCTTTTGAATAGCCTGTTAGGATATTAGGTTTACTACGATCCCAACCATCCTTACGATTCTAACTCAAACTTAGTGGAGGGTATTTGTAGGTCCCAATAAAATCTAAAACAATGGAAGTCATGGACGTTCTGCTAGCGCTACAAACAAAAGTATATGTGGTGCTCAAAGCAGTCGCGAATTCGAACGGGTAAATATATATTTGTCTCTAATCAGTTTTGAAACCATTTTCTGCTATGCAATTTTTTGTGATAAATCTTAGTGACCATATATCGCAAAGTTTTTAGTCAATTTTTGCGAAAAAAACCTTTGTGATGGATTTTGTGAGCTTAAATTACACGACACATTTAACCACCTTGCAAAAGTAGCAACCAATTTATGACACATATCAATCAGTTTATTTTTGTTTTGACAAGATTAACAATTGATTTGTGACCATAGATTTAAGAGGGCATGAGTCGTTTGCCAGGGAAACCAGTTTGCGACGGTTCATTCTGTCACAGAGGAGCGAAAACTTATCCTAAATGAAAACCTCTTTTACGCCAATAGAATTCTGAGTACGAAATCCTTTTATTTTTAGTCTCTTACAAACGAATTTTCTCGTTACGCACTTCGGTCGCTACAACACTTCTATAGTAGCAAACATATGGTTACCAATCTATCGTTATAAAACATGTACCGACTAGAACTAGCATGATGTAATCCATTACAACATGTCAAGCCAGATAAAATAACTGCCATGAACCGAGTTAGGTTTGGTGCTGTGGCGGTTGCACCCATCAAATCATAAGGTCCCTATTCATGATCATGAGTATCAAAGCCCGTTGAATTTGGTTACAAGTGTTTGGCAGGCGTGCATAGTCTTACAAACGGGTTAGTAACACGTTTTCAGGGTCCATGTGACTTATGGTTGGTAAGGGTCGTGTCACAATCAATGCTACTTTATTTTATCATGCGTAATGGGAGACTAGAAGTTTACTCAAGTCTTGGTTGAGAGTGATGTTATGTTGTGGAAGAATGATAAAAGCAAAGCACCAACGGTATGAACGGGTTTTAGTTGTTGAAGATTTAGTTATATAAATTAAGAGATTTTTTTTAATTACTATAAATGAAAATTTGCTTTTCAATTATATTTAAATTAATTATGCTAACATTTAAAAATTAAAAGTAGGTCTTTTCTTTTTAAATGAAAGGAGTTTATATATTTGATTTTAAATAAATTGCATTTAAGAAATTAAAGAGAAGTTAAAAAGAACATCGTTCGCGAAAAGGAAAGGGGAGACACAAAGCGCTTTATCTTGGATGCATGGTTGTTCGGAACGAAATATGTAGAAGCAAACTATTTTCTTTTTGTAGGCCCAAGATCGTTTGTCCAAAGAGGCTTCATTAAAATGACTATAATTTGGGCTAGAAGTCTCAGTTTTGAGCCAGCGACCAGTCGAATCGACCGTTAGACCGAGGAGGAGATTTTCCTAAACCTCCTACGGTCATCGTTTCGGCCCCAAAACAATTTATTTTATGAGTTTTTTCCTTTTTATTTTATTTCTAGATTTTGTTGGACTTTATTTTGGCCCAGATTTTGACCTGTTTATGTTTTGTGGCCCATTCGACTTTTGGTTTGCTTTCTATATGCATGTAAGCAATGAGAGAAGTTTAGTTTTGACGTTTATAAAAAAATATTTTTTTCTCTCTATTACAATGTGTATTAGTGTGTGAAACCCTAATTATTGGCATACTTTGTGAATCAATAATAGTTAGAAGAGTTGTTCTTGAAATTCTCAGTGAATCAACAGGTTCAATTATTATCTTTTACTTCCGCCTACATCACATGGCTTCTCCTCTTCCTCTTCATCTATCACTCTCTCATACTCCTCTTAGAGTCTTTCATGGGCGTCCATACTTACAAGCTTATCCCCTCCCTCTCTCCTCCACAGTAGACGTTCGTCTTCATGTTGAAGTTGAACTAATACAATTTATGTTTGACTTATACTTATAACATACAATGTAAATGATTAATTAAAAATACACAAATGGATTTAGATAAATACTAAAGGGTTAGGAACTGAGACCATCCACATGAATCGTGGGGGCGCAAGGCCACATATCATGAATGTGAGAAAGAGAGGACACGTCTATGAGTTATGGTTCCAAACTTCTTTCGCGCCCGACGTAAAGGTCTATCATTATGCGTATCAAATGCATAAGCCGTAATATGATCCATAGAACATACAATGTTAGATAAATTTGTAAGATATACATATGGTTTGCATATATATATTTTTTTGAGCGCATATGTTTTACATATCATAGTATAAAGGATAGGGTTATAGTAAAAATAATATATATAAATTTTTGAGCACATATGTTTTACAGATCATAGTATAAAGGATAGGGGGCGCATATGTTTTACATACACTACAAGAAAACCACCCAATCGCGACCAGGTCTATGGCAACG
>JACCIY010001216.1:0-50000 GCA_025506505.1 Flaveria sonorensis | reverse complement strand
TTAAATTAAAAATATTTATTGCGACGAGTTTGTCGCGACAAGGTTCTATGGCGACAACGTCTATCGCGACGATCAATTTTTGAGCTATTGCGACAAGGCTTTGACTACTCACCCTATGGCGACGACATGTCGTTGCCATAGACTATAGCGACGACAAATAGAACCTATGGCGACGACTATTGTCGTCGCGATAGAGCTGTTTTCTTGTAGTGATATCAAATTATAGTTTATTTGATTTTTATCTTAAGGATAGGGTTATAGTAAAAATAATATTCAATCTATAAATTCTAAAGAGGATTCTAGGCTTGACGTGCATGTGTCGTTCTATTGTTTATAAATGAGAAGTCATTTTGGTCATTGCATTAAATACGTCAGGTCACCATGTCTGATACGGCAAGTCATTGGGTCAAATAGCAGGTTATTGTATGAAATATGTTTTATCCAAAGATATATGTATTTATTATTATATTTTTTATTTTAAATCATTTCATTTTATTTTTATGAAATAACTTTGTAAAATAGTAATCAAGTTTCGGGATTGTTGTAATTAGGTCACTCATAATTTTTTGTCTCAATCAGATTACTCATAGATTTTTTATCTTAATTAGGTCACTAAAGTTTAAGAAATATTCTAATTAGGCTATTCATATATTGCAAAATATTTTTAATTAAAACAAAACTAAAATTATTTATGAAATATCAAATTATTTAAAAATTATGATATTTAATATGATTAAAAAAATATGAGTGACATAATTGGAACACTCATAATACTATAGTTACTTGATTGGAACAAATAAAATATTAGTGACCTAATTGGAACAAAGAAAGCTAAAATTTAAGTGGGCTAATTGGAACACTTTTAAAACTTGCTTACTATTCTATAAAGTTTTTTTCTATTTTTGATATTATTTTTTATATATTGTATAAACTTATTGTTATCTTATCATTGTCTTTTATAAATTTAAGTATACAATAATATTATTTCACCAATGTGTTTCAGAATAACATAATAATAAGCAAAAAACACAATAAGACATTTTATCATTGTATTTTATGTTGTGTATTATTTTGTGTTATTTTGTCATTTTTTAATGTCATAGATCAATTAGTTTTTATTTTATTACTATGTTTTATATATTAGAATGTTATTTCACCATTAAATTTTTTAAAATTTATTATTTTAGAGCAACAAAGTAGTATTTAGTAAAACACAATAGTATTTAGAAAAAATATAATAAATAATAAAAATACACAATGAACTGTACTAAACACAATAGCAAGCTGAAATCATATTAGCTTAAGAATGCAAAGAAAATTCATTAACTTTTCATATGAAGATACTATACTCGTTATTAAGATTTAGAAAGCGCCCTTTTTATGGCATTATTTTTATAAAAGGAATAATGTCATATATAAAAGGTATAATTGTTTAAAAAAGTGAGTGAACTTGAAAAAAATGAGTGAACTTGAAAAAAGTTAACAAAAGTGAGCATGTTATAATACTCATCTAATAAATTTTTTACTTACAATTCGATCTTAACCATTAATTAATAAAATTAATAATTAAGATTATTTTTTAGATTTATTTAAAGTAACAAAAGTGATCAAATCAAATCTTATGTTCTTGAGTTTCATTGAATACAAGGATAAAAAGAAACAAAACTAAGAAAAAATGTTCATTTAAAATAATTATAATTATTATAAAAGTTTTTATATTATTGTATTTAGTCTTTACTATTCCCTAGGGAACACTCGTGAATACCTTTTTCTTTCTTATTTTTTATTTTGCTTCACTTGCAGTTGTCGTCCCGTAAAACTCGCCAACACCATATAAAAGAGTTCAAATGAAAAGCATCATTTTAGGAAAAAATTAAAAAAACATTGCAGGACCGGGGAAGGGTGGTCAATGCAACAGTTTCACAAGGTGAAGAGAGTTTGAACACTTAGCAGATCAAATAGGGAACCGGTTAGTGATGAAACAATGAACACTAGTAAAAGAACAATAACACTCAAATTTAGTTTATAAGAATAATGTATATTGCTCTCAAGTTCTTACAAGTGTTACAAAGCATACATTAAGATAGAAGTACTTGAGACACTTTATACTACATCTTACAGCCGGCCATACTTTAAAGGCCAGCTGTAACCAGTAATCTAGACAACAAGATTAATGTAGGGTTAAAAGGTAGATTTTTTTTCTTTTGACTAGTGACTATGACATGCCACAGCTCACATTCTAATATATTACTAAACATAAATGAAGCTATTTAAACATAAATGCATTTAACAACATTCAATTTGTTTTATTATAAAATAAATAAAAATATTTTTAACATTAAAAATTAATTTAATCACTTCCTATGTAATAAAATCATTTTTAAATAAAATAACAATAATTACATAGATGTTAGATACAATCATATATAAATATAATATAATGATTATATATATATATATATATATATATATATTATGTAATATTATGTATGGTATATATGTAATATCATGTCACATACATGTAATATCTTGTTATCCATATGCACCAACTAGTAATTATCATATACAAAAACAGTTTCTAGTTATCATTATCAACTAGAATTGCAAAGATAAAACCCTATATTCTATTGACTAATTGAATAATTAAAAAAAATATTTCATTACATATAAGTGATATGAACAATTATATATCTTTATATTACACGTATGTTTATATTACATATATTAAAGGGAAAACTTGACAGAAAAATAAAAAAGTTTCAAGTTTGTTCCAACTAAATCATTTATATTTTTTGTACCAATTAGGTTACTCAACTTAAAATGGGTGCTTTAATAGTATGTTTTTTTACCTTGACAGCATGTAAACATGCCTATGTGGCATTTCTTTCTTTTTCTTTTTTTAAATCAATGATGATTTGGATTAAAAATAATGACACTAAATTATGTTATCGTAACCAATTCAACAGCTTAGTCTGCACCACCAATAAACCCTAATCAAACCATAACAATACCTCCATGAAAAAGTTTACATTTGTTGCCTCATCATTTGTGATCCTATTTTATTACAAGAAGCAGTGATTGTGTTTTGTGATTTTAACACAGTTGTAATCGAAGGATAACAAGAAACATATAATATATGACATGTAGCAATCAAACTACGGCTACCAGTTGTATTTTGTGATATCATCATCGTCGTATTAGACTGAAAAAAAAAGATACAAGTTAGTACTAAATTGTGTTTTGTAATTTCATCTCATGTATCCATTCACGAGAACAAGCAACCAATTATGTTTTATGTTGTTTTACGATCTCGGCATCGAAGGGTTGCATGCAAGAATTGATTAGTTATATAAAGAGTTGTAGACTATAATATTATTCTACACACCAACGAAAGCATAAAGAGTTGTATATTGCTATTTGTAATTTAAAAACCAAGATTTGTTTACAATGTTGACATGCTAAACCATGCTATTTAATTTATAACAACCTTTTTAGTGTTTAATTACCAGAGTCATCATGATTTGGTCAGCACCATTAGCTTTACACTAATCATTAGATTTCAATTAATTTATTTAATCCATTGATTGTGTTGTGAAAAATTAGTTTGAGGAATTGAAGCACATTTAAAGAGCTTCCCGTTTTCCTTTATTTTTGTTTTAATCGTGCTCCATTATATGAAGGCCGATCATGTATCTTATTACATCCTTCTAATCATTGTATAGCATTTATTTCTTTTGATGTAGGTAAAAATGAATTTAGAAGATGATTTTAATCCTTTTGTATCAATACATGAAGGAGATAATGATATTATTGTGAATGAACCAATCAATGATCTTTTTTTGAGTTTACTTTGTTATGACAAGGATGATGAGAAAGAAGATGTTATTTCTACTAAAGACTGGAGCGTAAGTGAATAAGATTATGAGAGTAATGATGATGATAATGATGATGATGATGAATGTGATGTTGTGTATCCTTGCTATGATCCTAATGTTGATTGGAAAACAATGAAGCCGACTATAGGAATGAAATTAGAAAGTCCTACACACCTTACAGAGGGCTTGATTGATTATGGTGTTTCGAATGGTTATCAACTACTGTTTCTAGTAAACAACCACAATAGGTTGTTAGTAAGATGTGGTAATAAGAAACTGGAGTGGATGTTAAGGAAAAATGAAAGTATGGAAGTGTCCATTTAAGCTTTGAGCCTTTAGAATTATAAGTGAGGTTTATTTTCAAATAAATCACTAGATGACAAGTATACATGCTCAAAACAGTTTTCTTTGGATTCTCTTGTTACGTATTCATGGATTGCAAAACAATATTTCAAGCAAATAACTCTAAATCCTAAACCAAAGAGTCCTCACAGTTACTCATTCATAGCATAAAACATTTATGAACGTAACATTTGCAGTGAAAATCATAATTAATCATCTAAAATAATACTCATCTTAAAGTTCATCCAATTGTATTTAAACATCAAAACTATAATCTTATGAACATCGTTCCAAAACTTGTGGACGCAAGGCTTGAACTTTCCTAGTAGCTCTCTTGTCCATACATGTATATCCTCAGTCACAACATTACCCACCAACTGTTACGAATACAAATTCACTAACGCTGAGTGGACTCTAATTTTATAATAAATATACTTTTCATACTTTAAAACCTCGTCCTTTTCGTATGTTAACACACATTAATACATACATATTAACATGTTAATTTCATTCCTTTAACATTCATCATCATTCCTTTCATTCATTTATCGTTATCTTTCACTGTAACGAATTTGTGTCATGTGCTGCAGGATCGGTGTTTGTCTCACAACATAGGATAATCACACAAACTCACTTAATGTCACTCGGGTTGATGAAGCAGAATCTTAACTAATTTCACAAGTAATATAATAAGTTAATGAAAACACAAGAACCCAAGAATGGATTGTAGAGTTTGAACCTAGAGGCTCGGGAAATCAAATCAAGATGAAGAAGATCAAGGCATGCGAGAAGTCTAAGTTGCCGCGCGAAAACTGATTCTCGCACGACAACATAAAGTCGCGCGAGAACCAGTGACTCGCGCGAAAACTTCTAGATTAGTATAAATAGAAGATTTGTAATGTAATTAGTAAGCTTTTGTCTCATTTCCTGATTTTTATACTTACTATAACTTGTGCAAAATCAGAGAGCAATACAATGAAGTTATTTACATTGTGTGTTCATGTTCTTTAATTAATTCAATCTCAACCGTAATGTTTACATTCCGCATATTCGTTACAAGATCGATCTACGTATTGTGTTGATCCTTACAGTTGGTATCAGAGCTTGGTATGCTCTTGATCGATTGATTGAAGATTGAAGTAAGTGATTTGGAGTGTTCTTGAACCGTGATTTGATTGATATTCGAAGATATACTTGATTTCTACAAAGTTTGTTCATATTTAAAGATGATGAAACAGATTATCTCGGCATTTGAAGAATTGAAGATGTTTTTGACCTTAATTGAGCTTGATTGAATCAATTAGAGACAACTAGGATCTTAATTGAACCTAAATCACTAATTGAACACATAATTAATCAAAGTTTAATTAATTTGGTGATAAAATAAAGATGAAAACCTTTAAAATTGCACAAACTAATCAGGCGAAAAGTTGGTGAATCTGTGCGAAAAGTTGGATTTCGTGCGAGAAGTTGAAGTATTCGCATAAGTTTGTTACTAGAAGATTTCATTCACGCGTGAAGTTCAGGTTTTCGTGAAATTCAGTTACAAAACTTTCCGCGCGAAAAGTTTGTGAGATTTCGCGTGGGAACTTGTTCATTCGCGCGAAAAATTCAAGTTTAAAGAATTTTGAGGAAGTTGATTTCAAGTTGTGAAAGATGGCAAATCTGAAGCACATTACTGCTACACTTAATCTTGACAATCAGATCGGAACTAGAACAAAGCCACACCGACTTCTCAGCGAGGAAGACTATCCGGATTGGGTCTATCGCTTTGAGAATCATGTCATTTACACAGAACCCAGGATGATGAGATCTATCAAACAAGGTCCATACATCCCAATCTATACTAATGACAAGGGAGACCTAGTGCCAAAACCTGAGCATTTATGGGATGAGGAAGACATGAAAAAGATGGAGCTTGATGACAAAGCGTATGCTGCCATCACAATGGCACTTACCACTGAGATAACCACGATGAAGAGTGCAGAAAGGAGAAAGATTTGTAGGATGCTTCAGGAAGGAGAAAGATTTGTGGGATGCTATGGAAGAGAAGATATTGGGAAACAAAGACATGCGGGAAAGCAGGAAAGACATGCTTAACCAAGAGTTCAATATGTTCAATCATATTTGGAAGCCCAAATGTCTAGGTTTGTAAAACTGATAACCACGATGAAGAGTGCAGAAATTACAATGGAGAACATCAGTGAACAAGAAGTTGTTACACTCACTACCGTATAGCTGGAACAACAACTGCACTACTATCAAGAGGACCAAAGATTTGTTTACCCTATCCGAGAGTGATCTGATCTCAACCATCAAATCCTATGACATGGATGATAAACAGAGAGCTGCCAATTACATAAACACAATGGGAGCTGAAGCATCGCCATTGTATGCCAAGATGGCTTGAAATCCGAATTACTATGCCAGCTACTCTCAGTTGTGTCAGCAACAACAACAATCAGCATCAGTTCATCAAGCTGTCAAGGATCAATCATTGCCTCAAGTTCAATCATATATCCCATCCCATTCTCAAATTCAATCATCTCAACCTGCACAACAAGCATTTGTTGTTAACATCCAATCCAACAAACAGATTATTCAGATTGCAGAAGAACACCTTGCTTTTTTACCTTATTCATGAACAGTTATGAAGCTTTCTTTGTTGAAAGACTCAATACACCCAACATCATGGTTGATGATTTGCAACAAGTCAACCCAGATAATGTAGAAGAGAATCATATCAAGTATCAAATGGCCATGGTGGTGTATCATGCTAAGAACTTTGCAAGAAGAACCGGGAGAAAAGTTTTTGGTCTAAACAACTTTAGCAAAATCGGGTTTGACAAATCAAACTTGAGATGTTACAACTGTGACAAACCTGGTCACTTTGCTAGAGAATACACCTATGGAAGGTCTGTTCAAGCTGATAATGGGAAGAAGATGGTCATGATGGAGGTTGAAACTAAAGGAGATAAGGCTAGTACCTCTAATAACAAAGCATTGGTATCTTAAACTGAAGGTGAGTATGACTGGTCTGACAAGATGGAGGTATTAGATATGAAGCTTTCTACTACCTTGTTAGCAGAAATTTAAAGTGTTGAAGATCAAGTTGAGGAGAATGTGTTAGCTGAGTTTGTGACTGATGATTTGCTAGAAGGGGTGTTTGAGGAAGTGGAAGTAAAGAAGGTTGAAAGTGTAAAAGTGAATGCTGAAGATGAAAAGGAAATACCTGTTGAGATTACTCTAGCTTATTCAACAACGGTCAAGGAGAAGAAAGATGAGGTGAAAGAAAAGACTGTTGAGAACACTCCAGTCAAAACTGAAGAATCTGTTAATGCTATTGAGTTACTCCAACATCTGCATGTGATGACAAAGAAAAAGCTGTTGAGATTACTCCAGCAATCAAAGCAGAGGAGAAGATTGTTCTAAAGACCTTCATGGTACAAGTTGTACCTGAACAGACAAAGAAGCAAGAGGAAATTGAAAGGCTACATTCTAATCTTTGTTCTGATAATTGTATAGAAAAGGTAAACAGGTATAGAGTTCACAATGAACGCTTGATTTTGGAAGTTGAAAAACTTCAATATCAAGCTCGTAAATATAAATCTGATGAGAAATTTTTTAAAGAAAAGATAGATGGTTTAAACAAATCAATTTACCAATCAAAACTAAATCTTCATGATAAAGAGTGTAATATAAAAGATTTGACAACACGTAATGATGAACTATCTTTAGAAATCAACAAACTCAATAGTGAACTCATGTCTGCTAAACTGGTTGTTGAAAAATTTGATATTTCATCAAACATGGTTGAAGGTATAATCAACTCTCAGATGACACAGAAAATTAATGGTGGTAAAAATGGAGTTGGTTATGCTAACATTGCACCACCTACTAATCATGATTATACATCATTGCTTTCATCAATTACAACTTCTGATGAAGAGACCTATGAATTAGGTTTTTAACCAAACACAGACTTCACACCTCCAGTCAATGTTTCACTGACTGTTGACCCTATCATAAAAAATAAAATTAATATTAATCATGACAATTATTTTGCAGAAAGTGTGAAGATAGAAGGGTTGGTTGAAGAGTGGGAGAGCGATGATAACTAGACTTTAAGGAAAATAAGATTTGTAATGAAAAACAATTTTGTAATTCATCATCTGTCATAAATGAAAGATCAGCAATTTTTATTGATTCAAATGTCTGTTAAAAATGTCAAATAAAGAAAAGAAAAGCGAATCAAAAATGAACTTTAAGAACAAAGAAAGTAAACGTGTCACAACATCCATTTCTGACTTGAAAACTGATTTCAAGAACAGATTTGTTTCTACAGGCAATACAGAGAAGGTGGATCATATTTTTAAAGAAACCAATGCTAGTTTCTTTAAAATCAAATCTTCCATTATTGTTAACTCTATGAAACAAGATGTTTGTAGAACAGGTTTGAAAGACACTGGTCCTACTACAGTATAGAAGATTCATAAGGATAAAGCTACAATTCATGCTACATCAGCATCAGTAATGAATCTAAAAGCTATGAAAATTACCTCATTTCCTCCGAAATCATCTCGAACAATTCATAACGAGAAAAAGGAAAGAGAGACTGTTAATGAATCAAAGGCCAAGCTCATACTAAGGCTAGATTCTATGATAACTATTGAAGTTATCCAAAATAGTGTGTGTAAAACATACAAGCGTCAAATACATATCATAATATATGTTGTTATGTGTGTGGAAAACCAAATCACAAGGCTAGAAATTGTCATCATCAACATCAATTGACAAGCAAACTGAGATTTCATAATTTAATTTCAAACAATAGAAAACGTTTTTTTGTAAATGCAAATTTAAAAGGGAACTTAAATAAATCAAATTCTTTTGCTAAAAAATTACTGATTTGAACAAAGAAAAGTCAAAAGTTAAATTAGTACAAGTTGATGATAACAATTCCACCACACCACTAATCAAACAAGTTCAATGATGGAAAGTTAAAAACAAATCACCTGAGCCTATTGTTGTTGATAAATGTGTTTTCGATGACAAAAGAGATATGATATTGCAAATGTATCATATTTAGATGAAAACAAAGAGCTCAAGTCAACCATGGCTTGGGTTCCTAAAAATAAATAAATTTGTTCAAATTGTACAGGAACAACCAAGACAAGCTATCAACAGTGTTTGGTATGTAGATAGTGGTTGTTCAAGGCACATGATTGGTAATATATCTCTGTTAAACAATATACAACCTTACAACGGAGGTTACGTTATTTTTGCGGGAGACAAAGGTGGTAAGATTACAAAGAAAGGTAAAGTGACAAATGGTGTGTTAAGTTTTGAAGATGTAAAATTTGTAGAGGAACTAAAACATAATTTGGATAGTGTCTCTCAAATTTGTGACAAAAAGTATTCAACACATTTTACTGATAAAAAATGTCTTATTCTAAAACCTGGCTTTATAATTCCTGATGAATGGATTTTATTAAGAACTCCGAGAGACAACGACACGTATTTACTAGACATAAATGGTACACATGCTTTTGTAACTGCGTCGTGTTTGTTATCTAAAGCCTCGGAAAGTGATACATTGTTATGGCATCGTCGTCTTGGACATGTAAATGTTAAGACTATAAACAAACTGGTTAGAGGAAATAATGTTGTTGGCTTACCTTTGAAAGAATTTTAACTAACAGAACATTGTTTGTCATGTTCAAAAGGCAAATAACACAAACTCCCTCATAAACCAAATGCTCATACCAAAATGAACTCTATTCTTCAACTGTTACACATGGATTTATTTGGTCCTGTTAGTGTTTTGAGTTTGGGATGTCGTGCATATTGTTTTGTCATTACTGATGATTTTTCTAGATTTACATGGGTTTTCTTCCTAGCAACCAAAGATAGACACCTCATTTGCTGATAAAATTCATGACACTCGTGGAAAATCAGACGGACAAAACAATCAAGTGCATTTGAAGTGATAATGAAACAGAATTTTGCAATCAATCATTGAATGAATTTTGTGATTCAAAGGGGATATCAAGACAATTCAGTTCTGTAGGAACTCCACAACAAAATGGAGTTGCAGAAAGAAGAAACAAAACTTTAATTGAAGCAGCAAGAACTATATTATCAGTAGCCAAATTACCGTCATACTTTTGGGCTGAAGCTGTTAACACTGCATGTTATGTTCAGAATCATGTGTTAATCAATAAACAACAAAATATGACTAGTTATCAAATCTTTTTCAAACATAAACCCAAAGTCAAATATTTCAAAACGTTTGGATGTTGTTGTACTTTGTTAAACACATTCGAGTCTAAATCAAAATTTGATGAAAAAGCTGATGAATGTTATTTTGTTGGATATTCAGCCAACAAAGTAGCATATCAGGTTTATAATAAAAGATCAAAACAAATAATTGAACATTTGATATTGATTGGCACGAATCTAACAAAACAGATGCAGGTTCTGCACCTTCATGGGTTTATGATTATGCCTTTTTATTGTAAGACCCCATTCCCGGAGACCTCATAGTTGGTCAATCATAGCATAAAACATTAAACAACACACATTAAATAAAATATTGCCACGGAATTAAGTAAATAAAAACGAAATGCATAAAAGTCAGCGTTGCTGAGTGAGTTCTAGTTTTAAAACGTTTTAAATACCTTCTAGGATTTATATATGAAAATACCCTTTTCAATAAAATACTTCCTTTACTTACGCACATGAGCATTCATCATACATACATCAAGGTATAACTTAATTATCTTTTATTAACTCACGTATTTGTTTGTTTCATACATTTTCATTATCTTTCACTTTCTATCTGGATCCTATCTCATGCAATACCCCCGACTCATGTCCGAAGACTGATACTGTGCCGGGGTACGTGACAAGAACCCCGTCTCTATTTGCAACACCCCCGACTCATGTCCCAAAACCAACACAGTACCGAGGCGAGCATCACGACATCTTTCGGGTAGATCTCAAGGATCAGACCCCCTTCGTGTCAATCTCAATGATTGCACTCCATCCGAGTCGGTAACGACAACATGGTCGCGCATCTCCTTTCATTTCTTGCAAGACTTTTCATACATTTCTTAAGTTCCTCTTCTTATTAACATTAATCTTTCACTTTCTTTACGATAATACTTTACGCATACGAATATAAACACACCACGTAAAGTCACATTATACATAGTATAAAGCATCAACAACAGCCCACAACACACATCACCACAACAGACATGAAACAGCAAAACATTCCAGAACTTGCCCGTTACATTCTACTTCCCAAGCTTCGGAAAAATCCTAAGTCCTTAGACAAATGCGAATAAACCGAGACTAATGCGGATGAACAGTAACTAATGCGGATGAACAATAACTAATGTGGATGAACAATAACTAATGCGGATGAACAGTAACTAATGCGGATGAACAATAACTAATGTGGATGAACAATAACTAATGCGGATGAACAATAACTAATGTGGATGAACAATAACTAGTTTGGATGAAATCTTCAGATTATTCCAAGTGTCCAACTAAACGCTGGTAGAACAAATGCGAATGACTGAAACAAATACGCATGAACACTGTAGCAATTACGCATGAAGAAAAGAAATGCAGAAGAACACTTGGGTACATGAGCAACTACAAATGCGGATGAACAAACAACAAATGCGCATGAGCAAGGTACTTTAAGTGTATGTTAAGCTCTTAAATGCGGATGAACTAACCGACCTGCAAATGCACTTATGCAATTATTCAGTCCCCAATCCTCGGTCTAACACATCCTTATCATCGATCTAACATGCTTAACATCTAGAGCAGGCATACAACCACAAAAACACCAACAATTCCTAACCAATCATGCTTATCCATCTGTTCGAAGCTTATACTCAACATCCTAAGCATCAACAACACATAAACCACCATAAAGCACAAACATAATCAGCCATATACATACGGTAAAGCATAAAACAGCTGCAAAACCTTTTTAACATGCATTTTCAGCCCCAAACTTGTTTAAAACACATTTAAAACAGGGTCTAGAACTCACCTAGTGCAGCAAACAAGCAAAACTCCTCCAAATCTTGTGCACAAGAGTTCAAATGCCTAAAACAAGCAAAAACAAACAACAAAACACATAAACACATATAAATCCGTCCTAAGGTCGAAAACCCCACAAACATACCAAAAATACAAAGAACACTCACCACAAGCGAGAATCAGCCTCTTCGTCTCATAGAAACTGAGAGAAATCGAATTCAGCTTCTTTTCTTCCTTTGTTTTGTCGGACAACAGCAGCAGTAGGAAGATATGGGCGACCATGCCTTTTAAAAAGTGATCTTTTGACTTTTGTACAATTTATACTTAGCTCCCCTCAACTTTGGTTCCTTCTTCATTCTTTCTAGATACTTTTATTTTCTTTTATTTTGACAATATTTCGGGTGTTACAAGTCTACCCCCCTTAAAGAGGTTTCGTCCCCGAAACATGTCACTCTTCGAATAGCTATGGGTAATGCTGTCTCATTTCATCCTCCGTCTCCCACGTAGACTCAAAACCCTTCCGGTGTTTCCACTGCACACATACGAGTGGAACCAGTTTATTTCTCAGTCTCTTCTCCTTCCGATCGATGATTGCCACTAGTTGCTCTACATAGTTAGCCGTTTATCCACTTCAATATCTTCCAGTGGTACAATCATGTCTTCATTGGCAAAGCACTTTCTCAGATGAGATACATGGAATGTCGGATGAATTCCACTTGACTCATCAGGCAATTCTAGTCGATAGGCCACCTCCCCTACTCATGCAACGATTCGGAAAGGCCCTATGTATCTCGGACTCAGCTTGCCCCTCTTCTGGAACCGGATGATCCCCTTCCAGGGCGAGACCTTTAACATGACTTTATCACCCACGTTGAACTCGATCGGTCTACGCCTCTTATCGGCATACGACTTCTGTCTATCCTTGGCTGCCTTCATAAAGGCTTTGATCTTTTCTACCTTCTCAGTCGTAACCTCGATTACCTCCACGCTTCCCAACTCTTTCTGCCCATGTCTCCCAACACACGGGCGTTCTACATCTCCTGCCATATAGCATCTCGTAAGGTGGCATGCTAATGCTGGCATGATAGCTGTTGTTGTATGAGAACTCTTCCAACGGTAGATGATCATTCCAACTTCCTCTGAAGTCGATCACACATGCTCGGAGCATGTCCTCGAGCGTTTGAATTGTCCTCTCAGACTGACCATCTGTCTGAGGATGGTAAGCCATACTGATGTGTAGCCTCGTCCCCATCGCATTATGGAATCTCTTCCAAAACTTCGATGTGAACCGGGTGTCAAGGTCTGACATGATAGACACCAGCGCACCATGATGGGCTACAACATGAATACGTCTCGCGGATCGGTAAGAAGTGAGTACTCTTTTTCAAACGATCAACTATTACCCAAATTGCATCATGCCCCCTTGCCGTTCGTGGCAACTTCATGATGAAATCCATGGTGATGTGCTCCCACTTCCACTCGGGTATATCCAACTTGGATCTTCCCGTATGGCTTTTGATGCTCTACCTTCACTTGTAAGCAAGTAAGGCACTTACTCACATACTTCACTACATCGGGCTTCATACCCGGCCACCAACAGTCTTTCTTCATATCTTGATACATCTTAGTGGCACCGGGATGAATGGAGTATCGAGTCTTATGAGCTTCATCCAAAATTTGTCCCCGTAGATCACCGTAGCAGGGAATCCCTATCCGCCTAAAGCGGGTTCTAACTTCGTGGGTATTTTCTCCCAACTCCGTGACTAGACCTCTCATCCTTTCAGAGTTAAGGCGATCTTCCTTCAATGCCTCATTCTTAAATTCTTTGACCTGTGTCATCACGTCAGAGGTCATCACCAATTGGTAAGCTTTCACCCGGATTGGCTCAGGTCTCTCTTTTCGGCTGAGGGCATCAGCCACTACATTGGCTTTACCCCGATGGTAGTGGATTTCACAATCATAATCCTTAATCAGCTCTAACCACCTCCTCTGCCTCATGTTGAGATCTTTCTGCTTAAAGAAATACTTTAGGCTCTTGTGGTCCGTGAAGATTGTGCATTTCACCCGTACAGGTAATGCCTCCAAATCTTTAAGGCGAAGACCATAGTTGCGAGCTCCAAATCATGCGTGGGATAATTGACCTCGTGGGTTTTCAACTGTCGAGATGCGTAGGCTATTACTCTCCCACGTTGCATTAACACAACCCAGTCCTGAATAGGAGGCATCCGAATACACCACTAAGTCTTCACTCCCTTCGGGTAATGTCAAAACAGCAGCTTGAGTTAATCTTGCCTTTAACTCCTCAAAAGCATCTTCCTGTTCCCGACCCCACACAAACCTTATGTCCTTGCGAGTCAATTTGGTCAAAGGTGAGGCTATCTTGGAAAAGTCTTGAATGAACCTCCTGTAGTAGCCCGCCAATCCCAAGAAACTTCGAATCTCGGATGGCGTCTTTGGAGACTTCCATTGCATCACCGCCTCAACCTTCGTCGGGTCCACCATAATTCCTTCAGATTTCACCACGTGACCCAAAAATTGAACCTCACGTAACCAAAAAACACACTTAGAGAATTTCGCATAAAGCTTCTCACTGCTAAGCGTCTCCAGTACTTCACGTATGTGGCCGGCATGTTCTTCTTTGCTCTTTGAATAAATCAGGATATCATCAATAAACACAATCACTGATTTATCTAACATCGACCGACACACTCGATTCATCAAATCCATAAAGGCAGCTGGCGCGTTAGTCAAACCGAAAGACATAACGAGGAACTAGTAGTGTCCATAACGCGTGCGAAAAGCTGTATTAGGAGTGTCTTGCTCCTTAACCTTCAACTGATGGTAACCGGATCGGAGATCTATTCGTTAGAACAAACTGGCACTTTGGAGCTGGTCAAACAAGTACCTATTCATGGTAAGGGATATCGATTCTTCACTGTTAACTTGTTTAGCTCCCGGTAGTCTATGCACATCCTCAAACTACCGTCTTTCTTCTTAACAAACAAGATCGGAGCACCCCAAGGAGAGATACTCGGTCGAATGAAACCCTTATCCAAATACTCTTGCAGTTGAACATTAGCTCCTTCACCTTGGTTGGAGCTAATCGATACGGTGCCTTGGCAACAGGTTGACCACTGGGTATCAAATCAATCTGAAACTCGATCTCACGGTCCGGTGGCACGCCTGGTAAATCTTCTGGGAACACGTCTGGAAAATCACACACAACTGGTACGTCAGACAATTGTGGTACTGAAGCGTCCACATCCTTCGCATAAGCCAGGTAGGCACTACATCCGTGTTTCATGCACTTCTTGGCCACCACCATCGAAATCACCTTCGGAACTATAGTAACCGGTCACCATAAACCGTTACCAAACTTCCATCGGGCACTGTCAGTCGAATCATCTTTTTGCGACACACGATGTTTGCCTCATAGGCTGCTAACCAATCCATCCCCAGAACTACATCAAATCCGCATAGGGGCATCACAAATAGTTTAGCAGAGAACCTATGGCTTCTAACTCTATGCCACAATCCTCAATCACATCATAAATTCTGGTAGACTTACCAATAGCAGTTTCTACATCAAATGACTCATCAATTCTTCTACTACTAACAGGGAGTTTAGCACAAAAAGCAGCAGAAATGAAACTCCACTAGCACCAGAATCAAACAATACAGAGGCATAAGGTTGGTTTACTAGAAACATACCCGACACGACATCAGGATCCACCCTGGCCTCCTCCTGGGTCATTGTAAATGCTCTAGCGCTTGCCCTCTGCCCTTCACTCTCTGTCCTCTTCTTCACCCTAAAACTCTCGACCCTCAGCTTCTTGCAGTCTCTGCTTAGATGACCATCCTCACCACAACTATAGCACTTCATAGCCACACATACCTTTGCCATGTGGCCAAGCTTCCCATACTTAAAACATACATTCGATCCCCATTTGCACTCACCAGTGTGCTCCTTCCCATTTGCCACACCTCTTTGTCCCCGAGCTTGATGACCCCACTCTTCGGTCATCCATTTTCATCCTCTTGTTGTTTGGGGTGAAACCACCACGCCCAAACCTCTTCCCACTCCAGTTCTTGTCGCCACCACCTGTCTTCTTCACCTCAACCACCGACACCTCTCTCTCATCGTAAAGCCTCCCAGCCAGATCCACTGCGACCTAAAAGTGCTTGGCCGGGCAATATCAAGTGCCTATGGATATCAGCCGGCAATCCCTGCACATACCTCTTAATTTTCCTCGACACCGGCGTCACCTGATCCGCACCAGCCTCGCCATTTCGTTAAACTTGGTGGTATATTGCTGGTGGGTCATGGTTCCCGCCTCAAGATGTAGGAATTCTCTCTCTACCTTGTCTAGTTCCCTATGAGGACAGAATTCCTCAACAATCAACTTCTTCAAATCTCCCCATCTCATCCTCCCGATGGCCCTGCTGCCCTCGGCTTGGACAATATTGTCCCACCAATACAAAGCCGAGTCAACGAATGAGTGAGTGGCAAATTTCACTTTCTGGTCCTCCTTGCACTCACTAATATCCAACACTACCTCCATCTCTCTAACCCAGCGGTTGGCAGCTGCAGCGTTACCATTGCCGTCAAAAGTAGGGGGTTTACACCGTTGGAATGCCCCGTAGCTGCATCCCCTCGCGGTTTCCCGCACCTCCACATCTTCTTCGTCACTGGAGGCTCCCCTTTTAGCATTCATCTCCTCCTCATCATCATGATCTCCCTCATTCTCCCTTCTCCCAGCAGCAGCCCTTCTCTCTTCCTCCTTTTCTTTCCTCTCATCCTCCCTTACGGCCCGGATCACCTCAGTCACGATAGACGGTAGGATCGTCTGCATAACTTGGTGAACCTCCTCAACCACTACCTCTTTCACTAAGGCCCTCAGATTGGCACTCTCATCAACGCCCTCCGGGTGATGAAGCCCAGGCCCAGCAGGAGCCGTCTCTGCAGTCTTAGTCTTGTTCCTTGCGGCCCGTGGCCTACCACCACGACCACCCCTTGCTCAACCTCTAGAAGCCTTAGATGATCTACCTCCAACCATCCTCTAGCACTATAAGATTCAAACACCAACACAGTCATTCAAGGTAATAGCTCAGTTTATGTCAAGTATAGTAAGTCCCTAATTAAAGTGATCAGTTGTGATTAGCCACTTACTTTACTCTTCATCCCCCAAACATTTCCTATCCTGACTACATCAGTATTCAAATATACTAAAAGCACATAAATCAAATAGCACACGTACATAGTACCGGTTAACATTAAGAAAAGAATTACTTGATGGCACGTAGCTACTCGGGCTGGCATCCCTCCATTCGTCCCATTCTCAGTTTAAGTTTAGGTTTTGAAAATATTTACCTATTTCTCTTAAACTTTGGCTCTGATACCAACTTGTAAGGCCCCATTCCGGAGACCTCACAGTTGGTCAATCATAGCATAAAACATTAAACAACACACATTAAATAAAATATTACAGCGGAATTAAGTTAATAAAAAACATTCATTCTATTAATAATTAACGTTGTTAAGCAATACATCATTGTTTTCTTGAATTACAAAAGACCCTGTTTCGTTGCATTACAAAACAACAATATCATTAAAGATGAATAGATGCCAGTCTTGCCCTGCCGAGTAGCTTCCCCCGCATGCCATTCTCAGCAACAATTACCTGCAAACTGAAAATGCATAAAAGTTAGAGTTGCTGAGTGAGTTCTAGTTTTAAAAAGTTTAAAATACCTTGTAGGATTTATATATGAAAATACCCTTTTCAATAAAATACTTCCTCTACTTTCGCACGTGTGCATTCATCATACATCAAGGTATAACTTAATTGTCTTTCATTAACTCACGTATTCGTTCGTTTCGTACATTTTCATTATCTTTCACTTTCTATCTGGATCCTATCTCATGCAATACCCCCGACTCATGTCCGAAGACTGATACTGTGTCGGGGTACGCGACAAGAACCCCGTCTCTATTTGCAACACCCCCGACTCATTTCTGAAAACCAACACAGTACCGGGGCGAGCATCACGACATCTTTCGGACCCCCTTCGAGTCAATCTCAATGATTGCACTCCATCCGAGTCTGTAACGACAACATGGTCGCGCATCTCCTTTCATTGCTTGCAAGACTTTTCATACATTTCTTAAGTTCCTCTTCTTATTAACATTAATCTTTCACTTTCTTTACGATAATACTTTACGCATACAAATATAAACACACCACGTAAAGTCACATTATACATAGTAAATGCTGGTAGAACATCTAGAGCGAATGACTGAAACAAGTGTCCAACTAAATGTTGGTATAACAAATGCGAATGACTAAAACAAATACACATGAACACTGTAGCAAATGCGCATGAACAAAAGAAATATGGAAGAACACTTGGGTGTATGAGCAACTACAAATGCAGATGAACAAACAACAAATGTGCATGAGCAAGGTACTTTAAGTGTATGTTCAGCTCTTAAATGCGGATGAACTAACCGACCTGCAAATGCACTTATGAAATTATTCAGTCCCCAATCCTCAGTCTAACACATCCTTATCATCGATCTAACATGCTTAACATCTAGAGCAGGCATACAACCATGAAAACACCAACAATTCCTAACCAATCATGCTTATCCATCTGTTCGAAGCTTATACTCAATATCCTAAGCATCAACAGCACATAAACCACCATAAAGCACAAACATAATCAGCCATATACATATGGTAAAGCTTAAAATAGCTGCAAAACCTTTTTAACATGCATTTTCAGCCCCAAACTTGTTTAAAACACATATAAAACGGGTCTAGAACTCACCTAGTGCAGCAAACACGCAAAACTCCTCCAAACTCGTGTGCACAAGAGTTCAAACGCCTAAAACAAGCAAAAACAAACAACAAAACACATAAACACATATAAATCGATCCTAAGGTCGAAAACCCCACAAACCGAACCAAAAATACAAAGAACACTCACCACAAGCGTGAATCAGCCTCTTCTTCTCCTAGAAACCAAGGGAAATCAAATTCAGCTTCTTTTCTTCCTTTGTTTTGTCGGACAACAGCAGCAGCAGGAAGATATGGGCTACCATGCCTTTTAAAAAGTGATCTTTTGACTTTTGTACCATTTACACTTAGCTCCCCTCAACTTTGGTTCCTTCTCCATTCTTTCTAGATACTTTTATTTTCTTTTATTTTGACAAGATTTCGGGTGTTACATTTATTTGAAACATTTAATCAACCATCTATTGTTGCTACTGCTAATCTACCTTTGACATCCTCAATTCTAGATATCTTTGCTAATGATATTAGATCTATGACTCCTCAAGCCAAGGAATATCTTTAGACATACCTTCTTCTTCAAGTGTTGCAGTTATTCCAACTTTTATTTCCGATATGGATTTACTTCATGATGATTCAGTTGTTGAACAAGCTCCACAAGTTTCAGATCAGAGTTCCTCTTCTACTCAAGTTAATCCAATTAATGCAATTCAAGTACCATTTGAAGATCTTTCTGTCAACAATGATATTCAAGACAAAGATATTGTTTATCAACCTGAAGGAGGGAGCACTACTGATGAACCAGTTGGTCACATGTCTAACTTAGATGAAGTTATCTCTGAAGATACTATTCCAAAGTTGAGAATTCATAGAGACCATCCAACTGAAGCAATTATTGGTCTATTATCACAAGGTGTCCGAACTTAAAGTCAATCAGGAACGATAAATACATGTTTGTACTCATGTTTTCTATCACAAGTTGTGCCTAAGAATGTTGAAATGGAATTAAAAGAAAACAGTTAGGTAGAGGCTATGTAGGATGAACTGATGCAATTCAAGAAGCTGAATGTCTAGCATCTGTGTGAATTACCAAAGGGTAAGTTGCCAATTGGTACGAAATGGATTTTTAAGATCAAGATGGATGAAGAAGATGTGATTGTTCGCAACAAGGCCAGACTTGTTGTTCAAGGATTCTATCAAATTGAAGGGCTTGATTATGAAGAAGTGTACACTCCTGTTACAAGACTAGAAGCTATACGAATTTTTCTGGCATATGCTTCGTATAAAAACTTCACAGTATATCAGATGGATGTTAAAACTGCTTTCTTGTATAGTGAAATGAAAGAAGAAACCTATGTTTGTCAACCACAACCAGGTTTTGAAGATCTAGATCATCCTGACTAAGTTTACAAGTTAGACAAAGCACTTTATGGTTTACACCAAGCACCTCGAGCTTGGTATGCCACTCTCACTGAACATTTGCTTGCAAATGATTATACACAAGGTGCAATTGCTCAAACTTTATTCATATGGAAGACTGGTGATGATCTTATTCTCATTCAAGTTTATGTCAATGATATTATCTTCGGATCTACTAATGATGATTTGTGCAAGGAATTTGAAGCAATCATGAAGAAGAAATTTAAGATGAGTTCTCTTGGAGAAATGATGTTTTTCTTGGGCATTCAAGTTAAACAAGATGATAAGGGAATACTGATACATCAAGAAAAGTATATTCACAGTATCCTAGACAAATGCAAATTCCATGACTTTAAGACAGCTCCTACTCCTATGTCTTCTCGTCCTACTTTGACTCCAGATCTCACGGGTGAAGATGTTGATCAGCATATGTATCGATCAATGATCGGCTCTCTGATGTATCTCACTATAGGTAGACCAGCCATCATGTTTTCTGTTTGTCAGTGTGCACATTATCAAAGTAATCCAAAGAAATCTCACATGAAAGCTGTCAGGAGGATTTTTAAGTATCTCAAGGGTCAACCAACACTCGGCCTTTGGTACCCTAAAAATTCTAATTTCAATTTATTTGCTTATACTGACATTGATTATACAGGATGTAACTTGGATAGGAAATCTACTACTGGCGGTTGTCAATTTCTTGGCAATAATTTATTTTCATGGCAATGCAAGAAACATCAAACAGTATCCATACCCACTGCAGAGGCTGAATATGTGGCTGCATCAAGTTGTTGTTCACAAATCATTTGGATTCAACAACAACTCCTTGATTATGGCCTAAATATTTATGATACTAAAATCTTGTGTGATAATACTCCAGTTTTAAACATTATGAAGAATCCAATTCAGCATTCAAAGACAAAACACATTGACATCCGCATGCATTTCATTCGTGACTGCTTTGAATGTAAACTTATTCATTTGGAATCAATTTTCATAGATGACAACATTGCTGATTTGTTTACTAAGGCTTTTGATCATTCCAGATTTGACTTTTTAGTTAAATCTTTGAAAATGATTAACTTTGGTTAACACTTTTTCTTACACCCTTTACAAAAATTTTTTCTTTATTTTTGGTTAATATTGTTATTTTCTATCTAGATAATCACAATTTTAGGGGGAGAAAATTTGAAAATACTTAAAAAGATTTTTTTCTTAGGGGGAGTAAATAGTTTGAAGAAAAGTTCAAAAAGATTTTGGTTTACAAAAATTCAAAAAATTAAATTTTCAAGACTATACAGGAAATGATAGTATATTTATTGATTTTGATTTGTTGCATCCTAAGGCTTACAAGAAACTGATTTGGATTATGTTTGATATGTTGATAGACTGGACATTCAAGAATGAAAAGCACTATGTTCTGTGATGCACTGAAAGTAACTATTTATGACTGAAGTGGGTAACTCATCAAGGTTTTATGGTAACTCTTATTGCATGCTAAAACAGACTGAGAGTTATAGTCTGGTCATACTCAAGCCATTTATTTTCTGATCCAGTTTCTTTTAGATATTGAATGTATATTTAAAAATCAAAATACAAAAAATAGATATACAAATGAAAACAAAATACAAACGAGAAAAACAAACAAAAGGAGCAAAAAGAAGCCAAAAGACCATATAAGAATAAAAGATGTCAATGAGCACATTAATAAACTATATGTCATAGACATACATACTATATGATAAATATTTTTCTATTTGAGAATATGTTCTAACATAGGAGGCAAAATCAAAAGATGGGGCATGTAAGTCTGACTTGGCATGTATGTCCTAAACATCTTGTGAGGGCAAAAACATAAGTCCGACTAGCTGTTAATAAGTCCTAGAACTTGTTAATATTCTGTGTTCAGAAACGTTTCTTAAGGTAGTTATGCTCATAATAGATATTATATTAGAAAAATCATCCTAAAAATACTGATCAGAAGTAAAAGGTTTAAGTCAAATTAGGGTGACTTGAAATCTTGAAAGTGTCTTGAAGTTGGATAAGGTTCTATAGGATTTTTGATTGTGGGACACACTGAAGGCATATAATTCAATCAAAACACAATAAATATCACAGCTTATGTGTCTAAGTAAACTTGAAGTCTAAGTTTAAATTGACACAATATATTGACAATCAACATAACCAGTCCCATTTATAATAAAGCTAGATGATGGTAATGATCAATTTCTAAGAAATATGATCCTCTACTTGAAAATTTATCAAAACTGGTTAAGTAAATAATTAGTCAATATTGTTTGTTTACATATGTTTTTCTACTTGTTTCAATTTTGTATCTTTTACAAAATTAAGGGTGTTAGAATAATTGTAAACACTTAGTTAAAAATAATCATTTTCATAACAAATCAAATGGCTTAAAGGATAATTACATTTTTGAAAATTTGAAAAATAAAAAGTTGAAAACTTTTAAAGGGGAAAATTGAACTTGTCGGATGCGAAAAGTTCATCTCATGCGAGAAGTTCAAAACAAATGTGAAAGGTTCAACTGATGCGAAAAGTCTCAGTATGCGAGAACTCTGACTTCTCGCCCGAGAAGTCAAAATACTATAAATACTACAGTTGAGCGAAAAGTCACACTATTCGCACGACAACTTTCAAAATTTTCACTCCAAAATTTAAAGTGTAGAAACCCTTTTCAATCTGATTCTTGAGTTCATTCTGTTCGCATTTTGATTACTGAGTAACTTTTAAGGTATCTTGATGATTATTGAGTAGATTTGAACGTGTTAGGTTCTTGACCGAAAGTGAAATGGACTTATACATGTTAAATTGAACAAATTAAACATGAGTAACCATAAAAATGACTTAGGCGACATCTAATGAACAAGTATTAGTGGTTTAAAAAATTTGAAATTGTTCAATTGAAAATCTGAAATTGCACTGACTTCTCGCATGCGAAAAGTCAGTTGAGTTTGAACAGACACGAGAACTTTCAAATTTGCACAAAACTAGTCGCATGAAATTAACTTGTCACGCGAAAAGTTGATTTTCAGTCAAAGTCAGGTTCATGCGAAAACATAGCTTGTAGCGCGAAAAGTTAAAACTGAAACTCAAAGTCTTCGCGCACGCGAGAGGTTCATTTTTCAAAAAATTTTCTAAGTGTTGATTTTTGTTCATATTTTGAAATATTTTGTACTTATCAATTTTGTTCTATGTTTCAGATGGCACAACCATTGGTTTTGAATAAAAACCATAATGCAGTGGCATTTCTTGGAGATGTACCAGATGATAAGGCTTTGTTTAGATCCCTTATTGATGGGTTGAAGTCATACCTGATTCATTATGCCATCTCAGCAAATCCTACTATTTTCACAGAAGTTATAGATCAGTTTTGGGAGACTGCTATTAATAAGATTGATAAGGATGGTGAACCATGCATATCTGTCACAGTTAAGGGTAAGAGGATAGTAATTTCAATTGAAGTGATTAACAGTGTATTATTGCTTGAAGATCAGGCAAACACATCAGTAAAGATAGATGATGACATAATAAGAGACTGCCTTAAGTGGATGGGATATGATCATAGATTTCCATCTCTTGAGAAGAAGTATCTTCCGCCATTTTGGAAGTACTTATTTCATGTTGTTATCCATTGCCTTAGCAATCTAAAAGCTGGCATGGATAGTCTAAGTGTGGTGTTTGGATCCCTGCTGATTTTTTTAGTTGATAAACTCCCTTTCAGCATATCCAAGACAATCTTTGCTGAGTTACAGAAGAATGTGATAGCTACAGTGGGTAAGAAGTTTGTAATGTACCCGAGATTTATTCAGCTAATAGTGAATGCTGCTCATCCTGAGTTAGCAGTATCCAACTCATCTACTTATATTGTAATGGTGATGAAGAAGGATATTTTCACTTACCTTATGGGGGCTAGAGGAAATGCTCGGATTGGGGTTAATTTTGCCAAACTTGGAAGGTTTGTTGAGGGTTTTCAAGCAGAGGCACAGCCACATGAGACTAAGACTCATCATGATCAGATAGATGATATTGCTAGTACATCTACACAGTCTGCTCAAGAAGCACCTAAAAGTTCTCAGGGTGCTAGAGGCACTGATATAGATGCAGAGATAAACTCGTGCTTCAGTTCTGGGAGTGAGACCGATAGTGATCAAATCGGGAATATGCCATATGTACTACAGGAACATCCCAGAGTACGTGAAACACCGGCAAAACGTACTGCTGAGAATCGCGATGCAGATTTTATTCCTGAAGAAACACCAGTCACTAGAGGTAGGAAGAGGTAGGAAGAAGAGGATGGCGAGAAGAACTAGGGTTAGTCCTCGTGGTAGGGGTAGAGGACGAGGCGTGTTAAGAAAACATCAGAACCCTGTGACCACTGAGCTAATTGAGGAAGATATACATGTTTTTGAGACTCCAGTCACAGTAAGTGAGGCTTCACCAACTGAGACTCCATCTGATATGTCTACTACTACTACTGACGTGTTGAGCATACCTCCGAGAGAACAAGTGAATAAGGAGACCATTTGTATGGAAGATTTCATCAACACTCCTCCTGAGCATAGACAAGGTGCTAATACTTCGACTAGTTCACCTATACGTATCACACTTGACGAACCTATATGTAATTTAGAGAGAGAAATGTTAGAGAAGACACAGATGATCGATGAGTTACAGAGGCAATTGATTGAGAAAGATGAAAGGATCAAGGGTCTTAAACATCAGCAAAAGTTTATTTTTAGCTATGTTCAGATCCAAGAGCAGAACTTAAGGGATCTCAACTCTCGTGTGGCATCTTAATCTACATAACACTAGACCACAGAAGTTGGAGAAACAACTGGACAACCATTTGTTGGTTTTGACACTGTTGAAGATCCTATTCCTGCTACAGAGCATCATGTTGATCCTGTTGTTCAAAAAGAGACTGCTGATGTTGATCGAGAGTCACCAATCACTGATATTCATATGACTACTGAGGATTAACCTGTACTTTATACTAGAGAGGCTTTTATGGAGCCTGAACATAGGATGCCCATTCCTAACCCAGTAGATGAAGATGAAGGTTTAGACTTGATAGATTATGATTCAAGTGATGATGGTGATAATGATGATGATGATGATGATGATGATGATGATGAGGATGATGATGGTGATGATGGTGATAATGATGAGGGTGATGATGATAGAAATGATGATGATGATGATCAAGGAGGAGACATGGTGCAACTACTGGTACAGCTAGTTCATCAGGCACTGACATTGTTTCCGGACCAAGTCCTGATGATCCAGTTGATTACACACCATTAGACCATGCTACTGAAGCTGCTTATGAAAGAGAATTTTACACATTCCAGCAAAAGATCATTGCTGAGGAGAGAGAAGAAGAGTTTGGGATTTTTGATGATTTAGAAGAAGGCATAGAGTACACCAACATATTTGGAAATAGTGTTAAAGACTTGTTTTCAGATACATTAATTGAAGAGGGAGAAATTGTAGGAGAGTCGAGCAATCAGCAAACGACTGACGAGATAGCTAATGTTAATGGTCAAAGTGCTGTGCGTCAGGTCAGGAACTTAACCGTTGCTACTCCTTCTCCACCAGCTTTCATTCATACACTAAGGCATTCCAAACCTTTCACAAGGTAAGGGAACTCAGAACCTATTATCAGCTGGGCTTACAATGCAGAGAAGAAGATGTATGTAGTGAAGAGAAAGGGTGGAGCTATCAGTACTTCCAAGACAAACACGACATTCATTTTCTAAGAGCATCAGATTTATATGCCATGGGTCGTGTTCCATTTATTAACCCTAGTAACTATAGCAAAGCCAATTGGATCAGAAATTTGATTTGGAAACAAAGCAAGACCAACTTCAAAGACTTTAAGACTGCAAATATAAAGTAATTGAAGATGAGTCCTGAATAGATCCAAACACAAACAAACCGATAAAGATCCGAGTGTATAGGCATCCAAGATTTGCAAAAAAGATCCCTATTCACGCTCCCGTGCCAATTAACAGCTTGTCAAAGCTTAAGGGGTGGAGTTGTGAAAAGGAGATGGGTCATGCGTTGATAAAATGTGAAGATAAAGAATACCGTGTCATTGACCCTGTGGATCTGTTCAAATTTGGAAAAGACGATTTAATGAAGCTGCAAGCTTTCCCAATTACAGCTAATGAATCTATTCATTTCATAGCAGCACAGTATGGTTGGATGATCATAAAGGCCTTGACCAACAAGATGTATGCTTACGGAGGCAGCTATCAGGTTGATGATGTGGACTTCTAAAAGCATTGATTTACCGAGCGTAGGGGGAGATTGTAGAGGTTGAACCTAGAGGCTCAAGAAATCAAATCAAGATGAAAAAGATCAAGCCATGCGAGAAGTCTAAGTTGTCGCGTGAAAATTGATTATCGCGCGACAACATCAAGTCGTACGAGAACCAGTGACTCACGCAAGAAATTCTAGATTAGTATAAATAGAAGTTTTGTAATGTAATTAGTAAGCTTTTGTCTCATTTCTTGATTTTCATACTTACTGTAACTTGTGCAAAATCAGAGAGCAATACAACGAAGTTATTTACATTATGTGTTCATGTTCTTCAATTAATTCAATCTCAACCATAATGTTTACATTCCGCATATTCGTTATGAGATCGATCTACATATTGTGTTGATCCTTACATGGTTTTTCAAGATACTTTTATATATTACTTCTCAACTCAGTTTTACAAGACTCTTACAAGCATGGTTACTATGTTACATGGAGAAACTATACTACTATCTACAGCCGGTTATACTTGGAAAACCAGCTGGAATCTACAAACAAATACTATATTACTAGAAGTAAAGCATATAAGATAAAATAATACCTTAGATTAGGTAGTCATGACAGGTCCATGACTTACCTTTTGTTACCAACTAAAAGTGACAACTGTACTAATCTGATAATGGGTGAACAGTGGATAAAACATGGTCAACTACATGGCCATGGGAAAGTGCCATGTAGTATATCAGAGTGGCAGCGGACTGTCAGACAGACCATATTTATGTCCACTAGTTCATAGTTTGTTCTTCCGAAGCTAAATGACTTCGGAAGAAGAAATTCTTCCGAGGTCATTATGGCTTCGAAAGAAACAACTTCTTCCAAACTTCTGCAAGTCTTCAGGACTTTATTCTTCAGAAGAGTTTACCTTTGATCTTCTAAGTTGTATACTTCCGAAGGAGAACAACTTAGTCTCGAAAGATTGAGTTCTTCCTTCAAAAGTTTTTCATTCTTTAAGCTTCGGAAGATCTTTAATTTGTCTTTGGAATAGAAGCTTTATCTTCAGAAGACAACTTCATTTAGCATATCAAAATCTTTCTAAGTGTTGTTTTGGTTGCACCAGTCTCATATGATCCAACAAAGACCCCCTAGGCTAATGATACCAAAACTTCAATTCTTCCTACTCCTCAAGGTCTTCAACTCCAGGGAAAAAAGATATTTGTCTATCTTTTTGTTCTTTCCTGATGTGGTTATGAGGAGTTTGTACAAGTCATCTGTTGATAGTAGATCTAGTCTGTTGCTTTGGATGACATGTACACTTTATTGTGTCCCTCTGAAGAGAGTTAGTGGATGGGAATTATAGTCATATTCTCATCTAACTATAGGTTTAAAAGTTGGTCCCTCAATCATCTGTATTAATGAACTGCCTTTTCTGGTTGCTCCTTCTTCTTCTTCCTTTGCTCTCTTTTTCAGCTGTTCTTTAGTTTTGGCTTTTGTTGTAAGCTCATTAAAATGAAGGCTGCTTAGATGATTCCTTATGTGAGCAGCAATCTGAGAGTTTGAGGGATTGGAGAATGGTTGTTTTGCTAACTCATCAATATCAAATCTGCTAGAGTGTAGCAGAGCATATGTGTCAAGTCTGTTTACTTGACCATTCTCCCTTTGCACAACAAAGCTGTGCGTAGGTTCATCGAACCTCCACTGGACAATTGAGCTTCTATGATTGAGGGGATTAGATGGCAGCTTGTCCCCTTTTCTTGTGTCCAGCAGTGTCACCAGTCTTCTCCTTAACTTCTTCTCTTCTACTCCAAGTACATTAGAGTTGGTGGCGAGAATTTGGAGAGCGTGGTCTAGTGTTCCCCTTGGCAGATCAAGGAATGCATCTCTTATGAAGGAATAGGAAGAGCCATCAATGTATTTCAGTTTAATTGACTCTTCCTCATAAGAGATCTTGCTCAAGGTAGTGCAGTTGGTGAGCTTTCTATATAATTCCTTGAATTCTTCTAAGGTCAGGGGCTTAGAAGGTTCAAAAGATGGTTTGTGTTGAGACTGGGTTTTGGGTTGTGTTTTGGGTTTAAGGATAGGTGGTTGTGGTGGTTGTTGAGAAGTAGGGTGTGAAGGTGTAAGAATGGATGATGGTGTTGGTTTAGGGGTGTAAGATTCAGTGGTTGGCTTAGTTTTGATAGGGAAGGGGAAAGGTGTGGGCATAGGTTTTGTAGGTTGTGGTTTGGGTGTTGGTTCTAGATTGGGTTTGGGGGTTGGTTTGGCTGCCATTTTCTAAACAATTTGTGTACCTCCTGTCTTCTTCCTACGTGAATGTCAGCCTTGATGTCACTGACATGTCACTGTAGGTCTTCTCAGAAATGGGTCCCACCTGCCTGCCAGTGAAGCCGTGGGTTTTAAGTTAAGCTTTCATCCAATCCTTATCTCCCATCTTCTTAGCAGCAGCAAGTTGTGCCTCTTCCTCCTTCTTCTTCTTTTCCCACATCTTTTCCCTGGCAGCCTTCTTTCTCTCTTTGTTGATCTGATCTTGTTGTTTATAGAAGAAGAACAAGATCATATCATGAACATAAGGGGCCAACTCCTCCTCCTTATAACCTCTTGAGCAAAGAAAGGCTATCTTTTCACTTTTATCTATTGCCTTTGCCTCCTCTTTCTTTTTCCTTTTCTCCTCCTCTATGGCCAACCTTACTGCTTCATCTCTTTCCTTCTATAGGAAGGTTGCCTTCTCCAGCTTCACAAGCTCATCAAGTGGGATTAGAAGCATTTCTTCATTGTCTACTCCTAGGCTGACGAGCCTATCAATGACCTACACCCTCTTTTGATTGTTGATACTTTCTTGAGCGACTGGTACTGCTTTGCTGCTTGCACCCAGCAACTTCTCAGTATCAAGTCTTTCTTTCTTCATTAACTTCTCCAACCTTTCCTCCTCTAGAAGCTCTTCAGTAATGAGCTTTCTCTTCCCTTTAGGATCAGAGGAAGATTCAGCCTTTGGAGATTCTGGTATAGAGGATTCAGGTTGGGGTGGTGGAGGTTGAACTTGTGGTGCAGGAGAGATAGGAGTTGTAAGAAAGTCCTCACTGTTAACCTCAAAAGCTAAGTCAAGAATGGCTTCTGTGATGAACAGGTCATCAAACATAGAGGACAGTTCTATAATTCCTTCCGTAGCTTGGATTTCTACTTCGAAAGTAACTACACTACCTATCCCTCTTAAGTTGGTTGCTGGGCCATCAATCTGTATGTTGGATCATACGAGGCTGGGGCAACCAAAACAACACTTAGAAGATTTTGATGTACAATTGAAGTGGTCTTCCGAAGGCAAAGCTGCTATTCCGAAGACAAGTCAAAGATCTTCTGAAGCTCAAGGTTGAAGAACTTTCGAAGTGAGAACTCAGTCTTTCGAGACTAAGTAGTTCTCCTTCCAAAGAATACAACTTAGAAGATCTTAAAGACAAAGTCTTCTGAAGAATAAATTTCTTGAAGACTTGCAGAAGAGTCGAAAGAAGTTGATTCTTCCGAAGTATAAATGGCCTTGGAAGAACTTATTCATTCGAAGCCATTTAGCTTTGGAAGAACCAACTATGAACCAGTGGACATAAGTATGGTCTGTCTGACATTCTCTGCAACCTTTGAAATACTGCATGGCACTTTCCCACACCCATATAGTTGATCATACTTTAATCCACTATTCACCCATTATCAGTTAGTACAGTTGCCACTTTTAGTTGGTGACAAAAGGTAAGTCATGGACATGTCATGACTACCTAATCTAGGATAGTATTTTATCTTAGATACTTTACTTCTAGCAATGTAGTATTTGTCTAGTTGTAGATTCCAGCTGGTTATCCAAGTATAACCAACTGTAGATAGTAGTATATATAGTTTCTCATTGTAACTTTGTAATAATGCTTGTAAGAGTCTTGTAATATTGAGTTGAGAAGTAATATATACAAGTATCTTGAAAACTTTTCAAGTGTTCATTTTTTTTCATTAACTTATTATATTACTTGTGAACTTAGTTAGAGATTTTGCTTCATCAAACCGAGTGAGATTAAGTGAGCTTGTGAGCTAAACCTGTGTTGTGAAACCAACACCGATCCTGCACTGTATCTCCCTTTCAAAGTTATTCTCAGGTTCAATAGAGACCTTAGGTTCACCAACTTCATCCTCAGAGGTAGCTGGTGCATTTAGCCTTTGAAGCTCTTCAGCTCCAAAGTAGGCAATGGCAACATCAGGTGAGGGTTTTTCAAGTGAGGAGCTTATCAGAAATTAGGTTAAAAATCTGTTAAGGTTGATAAGCATCCTTGGGTCCACTTGAACTGTGATAGGAGGGGGCTGAGGAAAAATGGTTGCAAGGTGTTACTGTATAGGATAGAATGAAGAAATGGCTTCAAGGGAAGAAATGGCAAGGTTGGGTTCCACTTGAGATGATATCTGCTCCAAAGAGTAAGCAGATATCTCCTCATCATGTCTTTATTTCTGTAAATTCTCCCCCTTTTTGGTAGCATCATCTTGAGTAGTAGATGAGCTAGAGGAAGAACTCAAAGAAACCTAAGTGTGTACATGCCTAACAGACTTCTCAATCTGTTTCTTAGCTAGTTGAGCCTTGAGATTTTCAATCTCAAGTTACTGAGTGGCAGACGTATCTTCTAAAGTCTTAACCTTTAATTCAAGGTTTGAGACTTTAGAAAGTAGGTCTTTGATAGTGAGTTGCAAACTACCCTCATCTTCTTTTGAAGAATCATCGGGAGATTGGATAACATTCCTAGTATGTTCATCCTTATCACCAGCTGTGGTTTCTTGGCGCCCTAGATACCCTTGAATACTGATGTCATTTTCAGAGGAATCAATTAGAAAGGTTTCCATAGATTCAGTCTGACTGATGTTACCACTGTCCTGAGAGGCTATTGAAACACTCTCAGTAGTGGCAGCTGAATCTACATGAGTCACCTTCACTCCGGTTGAACTCACCTCAGTTTGGTCTAGCTGATGTGGGCTAGATATAAGAGGTTCCCTGGGCTTAGTTGATCTAGAGAGTGGTGAGGTAGATCAACATCATAGCCCTGATAAAACATGATATCCTTATCAGGTTGGGTTAAAAGGTCAAGAAAGGATATAGAGGTTTTATCTATTGACACGGGATCTTGGTCAGCACCTAATGGCTTTTCTATAATAGCAGTTGAGCCAATGATTTGGCTATCCCTTTTTGGCTGCTCAGGGGAGTGTTGAGACTCACCTTGAGGGCTTATGGCTTGGGTAATGGGCTCATTAGGTTGAGACTAAGAAGACTCGACACTGATATTGAGGTCAATTGAGGAGGATGGTTGGACCTCTGGCTGAGTGGGAGCCCTTGATTCCATTCTAGCCTTTTTGGTTTAAACAGAGGGGGCTTGATCAATCAGAGTAGATTGATCAAAGGTTCGTTTGGGGCATCTTTTGTATGTTATTTTGATTGGTTGGGAAGAAGTAGATGGCAGTGTAATGGTGGTGTCTGGTATGGGTTCATCACCTGCTGGGCTTGCAGGGATGTCACCAGGATCCATTAGCTCAAGCATACCTGGAAGGAGATCGATGAAGCTTCCAGTGAAGTTGGTGAACACCTTCTTCAAAGTCTTGAAGATGCCAGGCTTCATGTGAGGGACCAGTAGAACATTAGCAAATTGTAGTTTGTCCCGGTCCCTTTCATAGTTGATGATGTGCTGAATGAACCGAGCATACATATATAATGAATCCCTAGTGATATTGTTGTCTAGATTATTCAGCACAAACATTGAGTAGTTGAAGCGGAGGCCTTTTACAAACCCATGGACTAGGCAACCCAGATCATAGGGAATTTGATCCCATCCCCCTATTTGTTGGACAGGCTATGCAGGACAACATAAAGCAGGAACTTCCAGTTGTAGGAGAAGTTGAACTTGTAGACTGTTGACCTGTTGACATCACCTCCATAACCTATTTGAAGGTAGGTTTCCTCCAAATCAGACTTGGGGAAATTAGTGGGGGCGCCTTCATCATGGAGTTCCAGATGCTCCCTGATGGTTGTTTCACTAATGATAATCTCCTATCCGCAGATCCTTGATCTGATGACCTTTTAATCATTGATCATTTTGCTTCGACCATTGGCCCTGAATTCAGCCATGTGGTTTGAGTAGATGGTGGGGTTAACAGTAAGGGCAGTGAAGTATGTTGAATGAGAAAGAAACTGGACGATAGGGGCAAAATCAGCATTCCTTGATGAATCTAGGATGGCCACTTGGTTGTGTTGGGGATTCAAGGCCATTGTTCTGAGAGTACTATTTGATTGAAGGAATTGAGAGTCAGTGGAGAAGATGACGAAAATTTGGGGTTTTAGCAACGGTAAAGAAAGTAGAGAAAGAGAGTCAGAAGTTTTAAATGGGGGTAAAAGTCCAAACAGATAGGGTGAAAAGATGGGTGAAAGGATGGTTTAGGTTTCGATTGGACTTGGGCGGCAAGATAAACCATTTAAAATATTCCGACAATCATCAATAAAAACTTACTTTTTACAGAGTGGGGCCCAAAGATTTCCGTTACACAGTAAAACTTTCCTTCCGAGAGTAAGGTTGCTTCCGAGAGAAAACACTTGTGTTTCTCAATATTGTCTTCCGAAACCATTTTTACTTCTGAAGGCAACCATGTCTTAATGACAAATTTGCTTCCAAGAGTAAAATCTTCTTCCGAGAAAAGAAGTTAGTAAACTTTGGAAGTGGATTTGATCTATGATCAAATGTCCTTCTAAGGCTAAAAACTCTTCGGAAGAGAATACTTATGTAGAGGAATTTGCCTTCGGAAGATGAATAAAGATCTCTTCCGAGGGTAAATTTCTCTTCGGAAGAATTCATACTTAGAAATTTTGAAGAAAACCTTTTTGTTATAGGGCTTAGATTGTATTTAGACAACATAGCCAAGACATATTTTAAAAGGTTTTCAAAAAAGAAGGACTAGTCAATGTTAATCATCCCAATAGCTGTGATTAAATATTTAAATCTTTGTTCATCAAAGGCTTTTGTGAACAAGTCAGCATATTGTTCATTTGAATTGACTTTGACTAGCTTGATTAGATTTTTCTCATGAATATCTAGAATGAAATGGTACCTGATGTCAATGTGTTTTGTCTTGGAGTGCTTGACTCGATTTTCTATGATAGAAATGGCACTCTTGTTATCTATGTGGATAGGATGAAGTTGAACCCATAACCTAGCATCTAATTCTGAATCCAAAGCAATTAAGCATAGAAGCTTGCAGCAGCAATATACTCAGCTTCAGCAGTTGATGTGGATACACATGACTGCTTCTTACATTGCCAGAAGATGATCCTTCTACTAAGAAATTGACATCCTCCGGATGTGGATTTCTTGTTGATGTTGCAGCCATTATAATCACTGTTAGTGTAACCATAGATGTTAATATCCCTATTCTTAGGATACCAAAGACCTAGTTTGGGAGTTCCTTTGAGGTATCTAAGAATTCTTTTGGCAGCAATAAGGTGAGACACCTTTGGAGCAGCCTGATATCTTGCACAGATGCAAGTTGCAAACATGATATTAGGTCTACTTGCAGTGAGATACATCAGAGATCCAATAATTGCCCTGTACTGATGCTAATCAAGATCCTCCCCCTTAGAATCAGGACAAATATTGTGATTTCTGGGTATACGTGTCTTGGTTGTCTTATAATCTTTCATCTTAAATCTTTCTAAGATATCCTTGACATACTTAGATTGATTGATAAAGAACCCTTCTTCCATCTGATTCACTTGAATTCGAAGGAAGAAGTCCATCTTTCCCATGGAACTCATTTCAAACTTCTTCCTCATGATGCTTTCAAAGTCTTTGCATATTTGGTCATTTGAGGAACCAAATATGATGTCATCAACATAGACGTGTAGAAGCAGCATGTCCTTCTCAACCTTCCTTATGAACAATGTTTTGTCTATTATGGCTCAGGTATAGCCATTCTTGAGAAAAAATTAAGACAGTGTATCATATGACAACCTAGGTTCCTGATGCAACCCATAAAGAGCTTTATCAAGTTTGCACACATAGTTGGGGTGCTGTGGGTCTTCAAATCCAGGTGGCTAGCACACATAGACTTCTTTTTTGATATCCCCATATAGAAATGCACATTTCACATCAAGTGGAAGACTGTAATGTTCTTGGATGCAACAAAAGCAAGAAAGATTAGCACAGCCTCTAGTCTTGCAACAGATGCAAAGACATCTGTGTAATCTATGCCTTCCTCCTATGTGTATCCTTGCACAACAAGTCTTGCTTTGTTCTTGATGATCAAACCTCTATCATCTTTTTTGTTTCTATACACCCACTTAGTGCCAATAGGAACTTGACCAGGTGGCAACGGACACAAGTTCCATACCTTTTGCCTCTTGAATTAAAGCAACTCCTCTTGCATTGCTTCTATCCAGTTATTGTCGTTGAGGGCTTCTTCCACCTTCTTTGGTTCCATTTGAGAGAGAAAGCATGAGTACAAGCTGACATTCCCATTATGGGTCTGACTTCTTGTTTTCACACCTTCTGAGACATCCCCAATGATGTTCTAAGCTGGATGAGTGTTGTGTATCCTGAGCCTAGGAATCACATCTAGTTGCATAAATAGATCCATGTTTGATAAGTTTTGCTCAGGATTTTGAACACCATCACCAGCTGATGTCTCATACTCATTCAATGAGGATTGATTCAATGAATATATGATAGCATCAATGGTATTTTGCTGAGAAGCAGGATAAACAATTGCCTGTTCCTCCAGATCACTGTCATCATTAGCTTGGTGTTGAATACTTGAGTTGTCAGCTGTTGAGTTATGAGGCTCAATTGGCTGACAACTTGTTGAAGCTTCATTATTTCCTGAGATATTCAACCTTTCAGGACTTTCAGTTGAAGGAGCTTGATCTTTATTTCTTCTTGGAGAACTTGGAATAGGTCTTGGTAACACAAACATTTGATCTTTATAGGGGTCACTTTGAGTTTTTGTTCCAGCTGAAACATTCTTACAAGATGGTATAGAATAGTTTGGATACAATTCTAAATTGAAGATATATCTAGGACCATTGCCCTTAACACAAGGTGTGTGCTCATTGATAACAATGTTGGATGATTCCTCAAATTGTTGATTTTTGATATTGTACACTCTATATGCAATAGAGGTTGAGAAATATCCAACAAAGATAGCATCATCAGACTTTTCAGCAAAATTTGCTAAATTTTCTTTTGTGTTATGTATGGTACATCTGCCACCAAAGGACCTAACAAAGGCAATGAACGGTGGCCTCTTGTTCCATAGCTCATAAGGGGTATTTCCATGGGGCTTAACAATGAGAACCCTGTTCTACACAAAACATGCAATGCTGACTGCCTCTGCCCAGAAAGTTAAAGGCAGTTTTGAATTAGCTAACATCATTCTTGCAGCCTCAATAAGTGTCTTGTTCCTCCTCTCAGCGACACCATTCTGTTAAGGAGTTCTACGAGCACTATATTGTCTGGCAATCCCTTTTGAGTTACAGAATGAGTCAAGAACTTGATTCTTAAACTCAGTCCTTTGATCACTTCTAATGATTTTTACCTTGTGATCTTTCTGATTTTCTATTTTAAGAATAAATTTTTTTAAAGTTTTAGTTGTTTCATCTTTAGTTCTTATAAAGAAAGCCCATGTAAATCTTGTGAAATCATTAACAATCACAAGGCAATATGATTTCCTTCCAATGCTTATATACTTGTAGGACCAAAAAGATCCATGTGCAATAAGTGTAATGGGGTGGTGATAGAGTTAACTTCTTTAGACTTGTGGGAAACCTTGTGTTGCTTTACTTTCAGGCAAGAACATGGTTGTCCTTACAGAAAAATTCATTTTTAGGCAGACCATGTACCAAATTATTTTTAACAAATTTATTCATGGTTTTAAAATTAACATGGCACATTCTTTTATGCTAAAGAGTTGACTCATCACCATTTGCTTTGGAAAGAAAGCATGATACTTCACCCAGTGGGGAAGCATTGTTCATATCCAGCTTGTACATATCCCCTCTCCTGGGAGATCTAAGAAGCACCAATTCCTAAGGAATTATCATCCCAGGTTTGAGGATAATGCACTCAATTTCAGGGCTTCTTCCACCTTCTTTGGTTCTACTTGAGAGAGAAAGCATGAGTACAAGCAGACATTCCTATTACGGGTCTGACTCCTTATTCTCACACCTTCTGAGACATCCCCAATGATGTTCGCAGTTGGGTGAGTGTTGTGTATCCTGAGCCTAGGGATCATATCTAGTTGCATAGATAGATCCAGATTTGAGAAGTTTTGCTCAGGGTTTTGAACACCATGACCAGCTGATGTCTCATACTCATTCAATGAGGACTGATTGAATGAATGTATGACAGCATCAATGATATTCTACTGAGAAGTAGCATCAATAGTTTCCTGTTCCTCCAGATTACTGTCTTTATCAGCTTGGTGTTGAATGCTGGAGTTGTCAACTGATGAGTTTTGAGGCTCAATTGGTTGACAACTTGTTGAAGCTCCATGATTTCCTGATATGCTCAAACTTTCAGGACTTCCTGTAGTGGGAGCTTGTTCTTCAATTCCTCTTGGAGAACTGGGAATAGGTCTAGGTAACTCAAACATTTGATCTTTATAGATGTCACTTTAAGTTCTTGTTCTAGCTGAAACATTCTCACAAGATGGTTTAGAATAGTTTGGAAACAATTCTAGATTGAAGATACGATCAAGCCCATTCCCTCTAACATAAGAAGTGTGCTCATTAACAACAATGTTGGATGATTCCTCAAATTATTGATTTTTATTATTATACACTTAATAAGTAATATAGGTTGAGGAATATCCAATAAAGATAGCATCTTCTGACTTTTCAGCAAATTTTGCTAAATTGTCTTTTGTGATGAGTATGGTACACCTGTTGCCAAAGGACCTAAGAAAGCCAATGAACGGTGGCCTCTTGTTCCATAACTCATAAGGGGTCTTTCCATGGGGCTTAACAATAAGAACCTTTTTCTGCATATAGCATGCAGTGCTGACTGCCTCTGCCCAGAAAGTTAGAGGCAGCTTTGAATCAGCTAACATGGTTCTTGCAACCTCAATAAGTGTCTTGTTCCTCCTCTTAGCAACACCATTTTGTTAAGGAGTTCTAGGAGCACTGTATTGTCTTTGAGTTGCAGAATGAGTCGAGAACTTGATTCTTAAACTCAGTCCCTTGATCACTTCTAATGATTTTTACCTTGTGATCCTTTTGATTTTCAATTTTAAGAATAAAAGATTTTAAAGTTTTAGTCGTTTCATCTTTAGTTCTCAAAAAGAATACCCATGTAAATCTTGTAAAATCATCAACAATCACAAGGCAACATGATTTCCTTCCAATGCTCATTATACTTGTGGGACCAAAAGATCCACGTGCAATAAGTGTAATGGAGTGTTGATGGAGTTAACTTCTTTGGATTTGTGAGAAACCTTGTGTTGCTTTCCTTTCAGGCATGTAACACAACTTTCTTTACAAAAAAAGTCCTTTTTAGACACACCATGTACCAAATTATTTTTAACCAGCTTATTCATGGGTTTAAAATTAACATGGCACATTCTTATGCCAAAGAGTTGACTCGTCACCATTAGCTTTGGAAAGAAAGCATGATACTTCACCCAGTGGAGAAGCATGTTCATATCAAGCTTGTACATATCCCCTCTCCTGGGAGATCTAAGAAGCACCAATTCCTGAGGAATTGTCATCTCGGGTTTGAGGATAATGTACCCATGTTCTGTGAAAAGCATTTGGTGATTTTGATCATAGAATTAAGAAACACTTAAGAGATTGTGTTCAAGCTGTTTGACAAAGTTTACTTTGTCAAAATTTAACTTACCATTGGATATACTACCTCTACCAGAAATGTATCCTCTGGCTTCACCTCCAAACTGAACAGGACCTCCACTATAGTGTTCAAACTATTATAGGAGAGATCTGCTCCCTGTCATGTGCATGGAGCATCAACTATCCACAATCCAAACATTTCCATTCTTGGCATGTGGATGTCCCTACACATAAGGTGAAATGATTAGTTACTATTAAAAACCCAAGCCTTGTTGGTCTTGGGATCTTCCAATGCAGATGATATAATTAAACCAAAATGTATGCATGGGGGTTCAATTATGGTTTGTGAAGAAGAGGGTTGGGCTACAACATCTTTTCTGATCTTCCATTTCATCCTATGGTTGATCAGTGTTGATTAGCCTGAAGAGGCTTGTGCAACATAACTTGCTTTCGAGGCTTCTTTCTTCACAAAAAAGTTGTCACCACCTTTTCTTCTGAAGCACTCTTCTTCTCGAAAGGTTTCAAAGGATTCTATTTATTCCTTTGTTTGTTCTTTATCTTGTCTTCTGAAGCTATTTTCCTTTCAGAAGAATGAGTTTCTTCTAAAAACAACTTGGCTTTGGAAACAAGCTTTCTTTTCCTTAACACTTGCATCATATGGTAAGGTCCAAATATGAAACCATCATTGGCTCCTTCTTTCTTAACATTAGATGCATACTGTGTGCATGCTGGATTGTAGTAACAATCTTTAGCCATGTGGTTATGCAGACCACAGATTATGCATTCAATGTTATTTTTGATGAGGCATGTTGGCTGTTGTTTCTTGCACTTCTTTTCTGCTTCAACAATCTTTCCGTTCAATTTTGATCCTTCATCTGGATAGGAATGCTGGTACTTCACTCTTTTCCTGAATCAGGATTTCCAACCACTTGAAATCCAGCTGATATGAATACACCTTTTTGCCTTGGGTCTATCTTTAACTTAGTCTCATCCACCTTCTTGGCAGTTTTTCTTGCTACCCTGATTTTGTTCTTTCTAGCTTTGGTGGTTAAGGGTTGATCATCAGCTATGGGGATGAGGTTTTCTACCTTATCCTTCCCTGTGGTGGTTTCTATTATTGCATCATTCTTCTGCTCTTTGGGTAATAGGTCAGCAGTTGGAACCTCTTGCTCATCAGTACCACATCTTGGCTGTCTAATGGACACAAAGGAGTGTGGTGGAGGAATTTCATTGGTTCCCAACCCACTTTTGTTTTGATAACACACCTTTAAGTAGGAGGATGATGCAATGATGGTGTTGAAGTTATGCTCTTCAATGGCATACTTCTTAGCTTTAGCCTCAGCTATGACTAGCTGGGCTTGAGCCTCAGTCAACTTAGAGATTAAATCTTTTATTTGAGCCCTATAATTTGAATGTTCATGTTTTAAAGAGGATAGTTTTCTCTAACTCTTCTATTTTGAGTTTGTAGTCAGATTCTGCTCTCTTAAAATCAAATTTTAGTATATTTAAAGACTCAATATTAGATTTAATTTCCATCTTGTAGTCCTGATACAATTTGACCTTAGCAATATAGGCTGGAGTACAAAGATGCTCATATACCTTGGTGTCTTTAGTTCCAGCCATGAGAGCTTGAGAATGAGTGACATCTTGCACCATGAAGCTCCAATCAACTTCTTGAGCAACAACTGCCATTTGTTGCTCAGTGGGTTTAGTTGTAGCTTTAGGGGTAGTAGGATGTTGGGAGGCTTGAGTTGCTGCAGTATTAGATCTAGGAGCTTTGCATTCCCTTGCAAAGTGACCAAGCTGGTTGCTGTTGTAGCACTTGTCCTTCGTCTTATCAAACCCAAATTCGCGGTTGGTTGGCTTCTGAGGGAACTGCCTTCTAGTTCTTTTGAAGAATTCTTTGATCTATAGGTCAGGAGAGCCATCTGTTGGACAATGTCCATGTATTCAACATCATTTAGGCTGAAACACTCTAGATCATCAAAACAAAATTAAAAATCTCCAGAGTGCTCACTCATTGAAACTAAAGCACAACTATCTTCGAAAGGATTTTGTTGAGCCTGTTGAGACCTAGGTGTCTCAGGGAATGTGATGTATGGCCCAGAGAAAGATGATGGCTATTGGGGGTAGCTTAGGTACAACTAGGGCTGGGGAGTTCTTGAAACTTCAGTAACATGTAAAGCATTGCCGACTGGAAGGTTTGAGGGTCAGTTCATCTTATGGCTTTTCTGAGATACCATCTCCATACGGTATCCATTAAGGATTCCATATAGTTCAGTCATGGAGAGAGTGTTAAGATTCTCAGTTCTCTTGATTAAGACACAATAGAAAGTCCACTCATGAGGAACTGCACTCATGAATTTTCTTACTATGTCTCTCTTCTCAAGAACCACTCCCATAGACTAAAGGGAGGTGATCAAGTCCATGTACCTGAAGTATTGTTGACACAAGGTCTCACCAATAATATATGTGAAGTTCTCAAACTTCTGCTTCACCACATCTTTCTTTGACTCCTTGGATTAGCAGAACCAGAGTACATAAGCTTCAAAGCATCAGAGAGTTCTTTGGTAGACTTGCATTGCTTAGAGCCTACCATTATGGAGTTTGGTATAGCAGTAAGCAAAATAGTCATAGCTTTACAATCAATGTCTATTTTCTTGAATACTTCATCTGAGTAGTCTTCAACGGCCTTCTCAATCATGGCACCATTACCAGTTGGGGATTCCACCTTTGGTTTGTATGGACCATGAGTAACTGATCTCCACATTCGACTGTCTTCATACTTGATGAAGCCTTCAATATGTTTGCACCAAGTCCCAAAATCATTAGGAGTGATTATGGGAGCCTTGGTCATATTTCCCATCTCAGATTTAGAGAACATCTGGTTGAGAGTCATTTGAGTGATATGAGTGAGTATGAAGAAACAATGGTGATTTGGGATGGTAAGATCTCATAATCAAGAGACTAAAAAAGCTCTGATACCAATTGCAGGATCGATGTTTGTCTCACAACATAGGATAATCACACAAACTCACTTAATGTCACTCGGGGTTGATGAAGCAGAATCTCAACTAAGTTCATAAGTAATATAATAAGTTAATAAAAACAAAAGAACACAAGAATGATTTTCAAGATACTTGTATATATTACTTCTCAACTCAGTTTTACAAGACTCTTACAAGCATGGTTACTAAGTTACATGGAGAAACTATATATACTACAATCTACAACCGGTTATACTTGGAAAACCAGCTGGAATCTACAACTTGACAAATACTACATTGCTAGAAGTAAAGCATCTAAGATAAAATAATATCCTAGATTAGGTAGTCATGACAGGTCCATGACTTACCTTTTGTTACCAACTAAAAGTGGCAACTGTATTAATCTGATAATGGGTGAACAGTGGATAAAGTATGGTCAACTACATGGATGTAGGAAAACGCTATATCAGAGTGGCAGCAGACTGTCAGACAGAACATACGTATGTCCACTGGTTCATAGTTAGTTCTTCCGAAGCTAAATGACTTCAAAAGAATAAATTCTTCCGAGGTCATTTTGGCTTCGAAAGAAACAACTTCTTTTGAACATCAACAAGTCTTCAGGACTTTATTCTTCAAAAGACTTTGCCTTTGATCTTCTTACTTGTATACTTTGGAAGGAGAACAACTTAGTCTCGGAAGACTGAGTTCTTCCTTTGGAAGTTCTTCATTCTTTAAGCTTCGGAAGATCTCTAACTTGTCTTCGGAAGAGCAGCTTTATCTTCAGAAGACCACATTATTTAGCACATCCAAATCTTTCTAAATGTTGTTTTGGTTGCACCAGGCTCATATGATCCAACATTTTCTATACCCACAACATTTGCACGGAGCTAGAATCTGTGGTAATAGACCCATCCTTTGTACATATACGTGGTCAAAGTCCTGACGTCTAGTAACAAAGATACCTTTTCATTCATGGTTAATCACATAGATTAGACCCTTATGTGTATCCTCATGGGCTATCTAAGTCATACACAGTTGAGCTAACAATAACATGGTTATGCACCTTTATTCATTTTGCTTGCAAGACTTTTATTCATTCATTACGTTTCACTTTTCACTTATGCTATTTCCAACATTCAACGTATAATACTTACTTATAATAGTACATAAGCACACCACGTAAACTCGAACGAGAATATGGATACCATTCATGTGAAAACATCATATTAAGCTCAAACAAATATAGTAGTATGAAAAACTACCCTGAAACTTGTTAAAGAATAGGGTAAAACTCACATTTTGAAGATTACCCCAAACAAACCCTTTTCTTGCGATCCCCTTAATTTAAAACATATGTAATCATGCATCATTATCATTACTAAACCTTTCTTAATACATAAACAAATCTAAGAGCATGAATACTCTACTCAGGTATCTCTTGTTGTTAAAGTAATCCTAAAGGTTTTTCATACTCTGCCTTCACCTTGGAACAAGTTAAGCATTTTCCCATATAGGTGGCTATTTTCTTCTTCATGCCCGACCACCAATGATTTATCTTTAGATCCTTGTACATCTTATCACTCCTAGGGTGCATGGAATATTTGGATTTGTGGGCTTCATGCAATACTGTGTCTTGTAACTCACCTCAAACTAGAATCCATATTCTTCCGTTTAGCCTCATTATCCCATCATCTTTGGTTATCGCTTGGTTATCCATCCCATTCAAAATTTATTTCCCAAGATTCTCTTTCTTAAGGGCTTCTGTTTGCATTCTTCGGATCTGATCTTTTAAGTTTAGTTGTGCCTTCATTCGTAAGGCACGAGCCCTGAGTGGCTTTGCCATTTTCTTCCTACTCAATATGTCGGCAACTACATTAGCTTTGCAGGGATGGTATCGAATCTTACAATCATATTGGATATAAATTAGTCCTTGTAATATTAATATTGTAATTATAAGATTGATGTGAAGGTTTTTGTTTATTAAGCGTGTATTAGGCTATGTTTTGGATGCGTTATGCAACATTTTATAAATAAATAGTTTTATTGCTTTTTAAGTCATGGATCATGTTTATGGGTTATAACCTAAGGTAATACGTCAAATTTTCTATTTTTGAGGATTTTTTATAGATTTCTTTATATTATAATTTTAACTATTTTTCAATAATGAAATTTACTTTTTAGCCATTTCTTATAATTCTTAAGCTACTGGAATTTTATAATTTTTGATTTTCGTTAGATTATACACTTAGTCTCGTTAAATATCTGTTAAGTCTCGGTTTTGACATATTAAGCATTTTAGTTAGGCTTTTCTCTCCCAATCAGTCCTATAATATAAATAACATCTAAATAACCCCAAATTTCACAAAGTTAAATCCCCAAATGATTTCTTGTATTTTTCATTAAATATATATTTTCAAGCTTTTAGACTTTTTACAAAATGTAAAACACATGTCCATAAATTATTAAATCTTATATATGTTTATATTAGCCTGATTAACTTGCAAAAATATTAGATTAAGTTTAGAAACTCATTTCATATACTTTTATATTTCTGTGAAAACCAGGTTTTCGGGTACACTAGTTTTATCAAAACTATGCATGTGATCAACGGGGCAGTGTTAATGTGATAGATTTTATATTTTTTAGTTACTGAAAAACAAAATATTTTAATGGTTTATAAGATGTATGTTGAGGAGTCATGAGGTTTGTTGTGTCACTATTGTAACGATACGCGATATTTCACGTGTTTTCGGGTCGTGTTTGGTTACCTTCATGAGAAGTTGGTTGAGAGAAGTTTAAAAGCTACTCTAGGATCTTTAAATGATCAAGAATCGCTACCCAAACGGTGGATTAGTTCAGCTCTTAAAATGGAAGAAATAAGAGATGAATGTTTAACAAAGTGTAGGTATGTATATGTATGATTACCTTGACTTAGAGAGAGTTGATATTGCTTGAGTTGGGTCAATCTTGAGGAGTTTCTAGGTGCTGCAACTTAAGTGCTCTTGGGGTGTGTTATGAGCTTGAACAAATAGGTGATTCAAGAGAGAAATGTAAGGAAAGTTAGAGAGAGTTTTAGGTAAAGTATATTGAGAAGAATGAAGGTGTGTGTTGTAACAACCCTGATTTTTGGGCCCGAATTTTTTTTTTCAAAACCTTAACGGGCCACAGAATGATCACATCGGAGGCCCATGAAATGGGCCTAACAATATTAAACTACGCAACGTAGATACACACACATCATAATGGGCTTGGGCCATCAAACTTTAAACTGGCCATTGGGCCATGGTGCCAAATAGGCTTGACCCACAAAACCCTAAGGGGCCATTGGGCCACGTTATGGTATTGTTTGTGAACGACCGGCACAAGTGGGCTTTAGGCCCGATGCCTAGCGGAATTACGTATCAATTAGACTTTAAAACGATAGGCGGTAATAGATGGACCATGTTACTTAGCAATCTAGATGCAAAACAATAAGTAAGCAAATTAAGCAAATCGAATACCGAACAAAATCTGAAGAAAATATATGAACCCAAATACGTGTAATACCAAACTAAGTATCCGTCAATAAATAAAAGCCTATGTATTATTAAGCCTCAACACTAGTTAAAAATATAAAAACTCTTGCAAGACATAATCTATATATAATAAAAATAAATAAAGACAATAATAATAATATAATAATAATAATAATAATAATAATAATAATATAAAATAATAATAATAATAATAATAATAATATAATAATAATAATAATAATAATAATATAATAATAATAATAATAATAATAATAATAATAATAATAATATAATAATGACAACACTTATAAAACTAAACAATAACTCACTTAATACTTACAACCTACTAATAAAAATTATACATGACATTACATTAAAGATTATGCAATAAAAAGATTTATTCCACTCATAAAATGCATACATACACACTCTGAGCATACATACACATACATATATACACGCATACGTATAAACACACACACACACACACATACACACCCGTATGTAAACACCCGTATGTATACATACATACACACACCATATGGTTCAGATACACACATATGTAAATACATACCATTTTTTAAGAAAAAGAAATACAAGAGACTTGTCCCCTCACCACCCAAACCACCCAATCCCATAATCTCTAGATCACTTAGCAACCTAGAAACTTGCATGAGTGACTAAGATCTTCACATAATACATGCAAAATCTTGATCAAACCAAGATTTTAGAATCCCAATCTCCTTCCCCCTCCTCTTCTCGGCCGAACCTTACCAATACATCCCACACACTTCAAAATTTTCATCCACAAACTCTCTAAACTCTCTCTAATCTCCCTTACTTGAAACACACTATAAAAACTCTCTTGCACACCCAAAGAACATTGAATTTCCAACCTCTTTGAAGGTCCAATCGACCCACAAGCGCCACACCATGAACTATTCACACCAAGGTAACCTCACATGAACACACACACACACCTTCAAGTTCACACCATTCATTTCATCCATCGAATAACCTGAACTAACCACTATTTTGGACAGCATTACTTCATTATTTCAAGCCCATTCAACAGCCCACACACTCATCTCAGCCCCTCTTACGCCAAGGTAAACTAGTTACTACCCGAAACGAGTAAAACATCGCGTTTCGTTACGTTAGTGACACAACCAACCCCATGAAACCCCCAAAACCTTATGAAACTTTAAAACAATAAAAATTTCAGTAACTAAAAGATATACAAACTTTCTCAAAACTTTATTTGACCACAAGCACGGTTTTGGTGAGTTTAACACACCCGAAAACTCGTTTTTTTTGCAAAATATAAAAGTGTAATATCTAAGTCTAAAATTTTAAGATAAATACTTCTGGAAGTTATTAGATAATATCTTAAGTTATAAATAAAGTTTGATAAATTAAGATTATGTATTTCACATTTTATAAATTATACAAAAACTTATAATATGTGATTTTAAGGAAAATAAAAGAAATAGGTTTGGGGTCTAGGTTACTGAAATTTTAGGGTTATTTAGAAGTTATTTATGATATGAAAATATTTGGTAAGGGTAAAATCAGACAAAACACTTAGAAATTCATAACCGGGACTTAACGAACACTTAACGGAACTAACCGGTAGACTTAACGAAATACCAAATATGCATAAATATCCGAATGTAAAAAATTCCAGTGGATTCAAAATGAAAGAAAATGCCTACACATTTAATTTCATAATTTATAGAGCTTGTTTTCTTGGTAAACCAAAAATATAAGGTTATTCATGCTAAAATAGTAAAAATTCATAAAAACGTGTCCTTAAGCTAAAACCATAAAATATCCAGAACCAAAGAGTTAATCTAAGTATATTGAAGTATCATATGATGAAAGTGTGACCAAAGTTGACCCGAACCCAAAACCGTTAAAAACCGTGCCTCGAATGTAAAATACTAAAACCGACCTAAAGCAACTTAAGTCTTGAAATACAGTAGCTAATGGCCTAATAACAATAAAAATCATCTAAAAAAATATTATCATTTATGGAAATTTCTATGAATTTTTACAAAATTAACGTTAATTTATGTAAACTAACGTCTCAAGGAAAATAATAAATAAAATTTATAAAAACTTTATAATGTATAAAACTAATACTATCCAGTAAATTATGACCCACATGAATAATACAACTTGAAAAGTTAATAAAATCATCAAACATACAAATACATTACAAACACACACCTGAAACGCGACCCGATCCATGTTTAAATATAAAATAACCAAAGCACTATCCTTATGCTCGACTATTTGAAGATGATACTTACTAAAACCTAAGTGCTAAATCTTATGATGATTACCAAAACCAACACGGTGAAGCTATGCTGAAAATATGATCAAAACGAAGAAATATTGACCAAAGGGAAACTTGGTCAACCATGGTCAAGTCAACAGTCAACATCAGCGGACATCCTAAATGACGTTAGCACCCGGCAGTCACGCATCAGGAATAGAGAATTTATCAGACTTAGAAGAATATTTATGTAATCATTAGGGCTAAAATGTAATTTTGTTCATTTATGTAAAGAGTATAAATTTACTAAGTGTAGTCATTCCTATACTCTAAGCATTGTAAGCACTAACAAGAACAAACAAGAAAGAATTAGTATAGTGGGAGAAACATTAGGTAGAGTGTGTGGGTGAGAAAGAATTTTCTTACAGACTCCCTTTGTAATCTCCTAGAATCATCATCCATATGAATGAATAAATTTTTTTGAATATGTGTTCTTGATTGTTCATTATTCATTCATTATCATACATTAAATCTTGCAACAGATCTTCACTTGAAATCATCATAGGTCTTTGAGATTCCGCATCATAGATCTAATAACGGTAACAATACGATTGCAATATTCGATCGTACGATTATCGATATTTTCACAGTTGGTATCAGAGCCTTGTCTCCTTGTTCTTCAAATTTTTCTCAAAAAACTTGAACCACAAGTTTGATCTGAAAATTGTTGTTGTTTTTGATGAAATCAAGCTACCATTAACTTAGATTTGTTATTTCGTGAGATCTGCAAGTTTTCACATCAATTGAAGTTCATTTGAGCCATTAATTTAAAGATTTAAGCAAACTTGTTCTTCAAGTTTTCAAATGCTCATGAATATGAAATTTTGATTTTGTTATTGTTTGATTAAATTAAGCTTCTAATATCTTTAGTTTGTGATAACTAACGCATCTACAAAGTTACATATCAATTGTTCAACCACAACTCTTGAATTTGAAGATTTTTGAAAATTTTGTGTTCTTGAGAAAAGTTTACTGTTCTTGAGGAAAAATCATCAAAATCATGAATTTGATGCTTTTAGCTGAAATTGATAGTTATTTTAGCTTAGAAACATCAAATCTAAGGTTCATTTATCATACACAACAACCAAACATACATTTTGAACATTGATTCCCAGATCTGAGTTTTGTTCTTTGTGGTGTTCTTTATGTGTTCATCAAAAAATCCGAGTTTAGATGACGATTATATGAAATTGATTATTGTTTTAGATTAGAGTCACTTATCTATAGCTATTATAATCTTTGGTTTTATCAAATTCCATCAGAAATCCAAGAATCAAAAGTTTGTTCATTCAAGAACATGAAGTTTGACTTTTTCAAAGTCAAACTATTTTGAAATCTCAAAATTCAGCCAAATTTATGATTTAATCCAGATTTTATTTGTTGTTCATCATTCAATCGTTCAAGAATCATTCAACAACCATTCAAACATTAATTTGTGTTTTGTACAAAGAATACACAAACTATACTTGGAATTCAATTTTTGACCAAGTGTTCTATCATCCACAGCTGATGCATTATTTTAACAGCTGATGCACTATTTACACAGCTGATGCACTATTTTCATAACTGATGCATATCTCCACAGATCATGCACTATCTCCATAGCTCATGCACTATTTCCACAGCTGATGGACTATTTCCACAGCTGATGCACTATTTCCACAGCTGATGCACTATTTCCACAGCTGATGTGTTAAAGTCCAGAGCGGAAAAATTCACATCAGACGTCCAAAGACTTTCTTAGCTTCACAGCGGACACACAAGGCGATACACAGCTGATTCATAACACCCACAGCGGATATTATCAGATAGTTCACAACGGACATTGAACAAACATCTTCACCTTTATTCACAGCTGACCTTATAAACATCTTCAAAAAGACACAATGGATGTTACATTCATTTTACAGCGAATGAGTTAGAAGAAACATATACATCGGTCAACAGTGGACGTTAAACATACAACTTGGGTACCATCTGTACACAGCGGACTTGTAACATCAATTAATTTTAATTGGGCGATCCAAATATTTTTAACTTTATAAATTTAGCTATATTAATCTTAGTCTAGCTTAACTAAATTATAATTGAACGAAGTTAACTCTTATTTAGGCCGATCTAATTAAATTGAGTTTTGACGTTCTTTGGATTCAATTAAATTTTAAAATTTGATTTTGTTTGAAACACAAAAACAATTGTTAAATCATTTTTTTTTAAACAAAACGGAAAATTTAACACCATTCACTATTCGTGTTTCAAGAAACCGAACTATCTTTCTTGCTGCAGGTAGAAAGAGGTTTCAAGAATTCAAACAAAGGAAACCAAGCTGCAACCACCCAAGCAACAGCAGCAAATCAAACAAAGGTGCAACCACCAAACAACAGCAGCATATCAAACAATAACAACAATTCATTATTTGACAAGACAATATTCAATTGTACATCAGTCACATTGAGAAAGAGCTGATGCATTTACATTTGTTTGATCTTGCAACTCAAACAACACATTGTAATGATTTGATCAAATGCAGGTCAGAGAGAGA